>JAJMES010000351.1:0-14281 GCA_030574275.1 Pichia sporocuriosa | reverse complement strand
ATCATCATCACCATCATCATACAGTCAAGATGCAAATTTTTGTTAAGACCTTAACTGGTAAAACCATTACCTTAGAAGTTGAATCTTCTGATACTATTGACAATGTCAAACAAAAGATCCAAGACAAGGAAGGTATTCCACCTGATCAACAAAGATTAATCTTTGCTGGTAAACAATTAGAAGATGGTAGAACTTTATCTGATTACAACATCCAAAAAGAATCTACTTTACATTTAGTTTTAAGATTAAGAGGTGGTATTATTGAACCATCTTTAAAAGCTTTAGCTTCTAAGTACAACTGTGAAAAATCCATTTGCAGAAAGTGTTACGCTAGATTACCACCAAGAGCTACTAACTGTAGAAAGAGAAAGTGTGGTCACTCTAACCAATTAAGACCAAAGAAGAAGCTTAAATAGATTATTTACGAGTATTATTATTATTATTATTATTACTACTACTACTACTACTTCCTTCTTATACTTTATAGTTTAGTTAATTGATTAATTATATAAATTAAATATCTATATCAAAACAACAAAAAAACTTAATTACTTAAAAATAAAAGATTTGTGTCTTATATTTCCTCGATTGTTAGTGCGTCCTGTTTTTTCTTTGTGCTTTTTGTTCACTACCTAGGAAATATCCTTCTTTTTTGTTAAACTTTTCCCTCTAGATAATAATACCAGCGTACAAGATAAATGTTTAATAGGATAATATCGAAGACTAAATTTAATCTAATAACAAGGCGTGGATTGTATACAAAGACCACACTTCATCCTAATGAGATTAATTTTTCACAACCAAACGATAATCATCATAAATCACTGATTTTATTGACTACACCAACACGATTAAATGATGTTGTTAACAAAGTGATTGAAATTTCAAAAGGGGAGAAGAACTCAATTAATCAAATTTTAGTCGCTTGTGTTGATACAATTTTAAATTCAAGGGATGGATATTCAGAGATGTGGTTGAGGGATAATTTTAAAATTGATAAATATGAAACAATCGAACAAATGAATCAGAGGACTAAAAAAAAAATTGATCCACTCAGTGTTGATCCGATAAAATTTGATAAATCTTGGAAAGATAAGAAGAATGAGACATTATTTGAAATCAATTTTCATAATAAAAAGATCATTAATTCAAAAATTAGACTTTCAAATACATTATTTAATAATGGTGAAAATTGTACATGTTTTTATATTGGTAATGAAGATCTTGACTGGTATAATCTTTCAAGTGTATCAATTTCAATAAATGATGAGATTGTTGAAAATGGGGAAAAGTATTCAAATAGATTGACTGAAATACCTATGGTTGAAGATAATGTAGATGAGAATGAAATTTTTCAAATTACTGATTTTGAAGGCAATTTGATTAAAAGTATAAATAATCAGAGCGCATCAGGGTTTTTAATTAATAATTCAATAGTAATGGAATCTAAGAAGGATCTTTATTTTAAATTATACGATGATGGTGAAAAGAGTTTTCAAAATCCATCCGATGAAAAATATTACAAATTAATAGTCGGTGGTTTAGGATGGGGTGAAAAACAGGCATTTTTAGCAATTGATCCAATAGTTGGATCAACCGGTTATAAGAACGTTAAATTATACTATTATGATAGTAAAACAATTAAACAAGACATTGGATCCCCTGAAAACGAGGATGGAAATAATTTGAATAAAATTGTATTTGAATGTTCAGAAATTCAACAAGGTTATTCTGATATTGATGGTGCTGATACGAAAAAAGCCATCGTTAAAGAACATATATTTGGAATGGGATGTGAAGATGGTTTTGAGCTGAATAATGTATGGCACAGATCAAATGGTGAAACTATAGAATTATGTGTATCTTGTAAATAATCGCGTTTAGTGAATAGGATAAAAATAGCATGAGAAAAAGGAGAGTGAGGAAGAAAAAAAACAGAAAAAGTAGGCGTGTGTGTGTGCAAGTAAGTGATCGTGGAGTTTGTTTTGTTTTGATTGTTGCTGTTGCTGTTGCTGTTGCTGTTGCTGTGGCTATTGACTGATTGATTTATTTCTCTTTTGTTTTTGTTCTTATTCTTGTTTTAAATATTGTTATTGCTTACTTTGCTATTTATTTCAATCATACTACAACAATATGGCAAACGTTATTACAGCACTTCAATCAGTAAACGTATGTACTAGGAATTCTCAAACAATACACAAAAGAATATAGATATATATATTTTAAAATCAAATACTAACATCTATTTCACCATTAATTCATACAGCTCAACAATATTACACAAGAATTGAGTTTGGAAAGCATCAAAGAAAGCTTTCATTCATTGAAAAATAAAGTTTCTACACTTCGTCCACCACAAGAATTCTTTGATGTCCGTCATTTTTCAAAACCATCCAATTTTAGTGAATTACAACAACGTGTTACTTATAATTTAAATTATTATCAATCTAATTACATAGCAATAATTTTAATCCTTTCAATTTATGCTTTAATTACCAATGTATTATTAATGTTTGTTATAGTACTGGTTGCTGGTGGTTTATTTGCAATTAGTAAATTACGTGGTGAAGATTTAGTTTTACCATTTGCAACTGTTACAACTTCTCAATTATATACAGCTTTATTAATTACTGCACTGCCATTAGGATTTTTAGCATCACCAATTAGTACAATGATGTGGCTTATTGGATCATCATGTGTTTGTGTCTTTACACATTCAAGTTTTATGGAAAAGCCAATTGAAACTGTTTTCGAAGAACAAGTTTAATTACAATTACAAAAGAGTGTATAATTTAATTTAATTTAAATACAGATATGTAATAAACTAAAATAATAGAAATATTAATAATAAGTTTAGTAATAAATATATTAGACATGTTATGTTTGTGTCAGTAGAAAGAAGACCCAAAAAGTATCAATCATAAAATATCAGATACTATCTAGCTTGACTATGCGGTGGAAAAAGTTTCATCATTCAAACAAACAGTCAAATTAAAAATAAATTTAATGAACAATCATATGATCTCATATGATGGGTCCATATGTTTAAGGATTTGTGTAATTGGTTAATTAATTAAAAGAAAATGTATACGAATCGTGAGTGGATGTTTAAGCATTAAAGCATATAATTAGAGAGCAGATATTGTTTCTTTTATAGTGCGAGGAAAATGAAAAAAAAAAATAGACGCAAGAGAAATGGAGAAAGGAGGGTTTACCACAGAAAAAAGGGTTTTTACAGTGATTTTTTTTTTGTTTTTAGAAAATTTAAGTTTTCATCAATTAAGATTAATTATAAACACAATATTTATAAAAGATTTATAAGAAAAACGTAGGTATGTTATATAAATATAGATAAATAAACATAATTAGATACCTAACTTAGTTCTCTTCCAGTGTCTTCTCTTAGCATTGTATCTGATTTTGTTGTTAGTTCTTAATCTGATCCATTGTGGTAATGGTCTGTTTTGGTTTTGTGCTTTAGCCAATTTTTGCTTAACTCTGAAAGTTTTTTGAGACTGTAGTGATAAATAAGTAAAAAAAAAAAAAAGAGAGAGTAATTTAAATGTTAGTATTTATCCTCTAGTATTTGATTAATCTAAGATATTAAAATGAACAATAAATGATATCCTTCTACTTGTAATTTTTATATTGAATAATGATAAACTTTAATAATAACGACAATTTGATGACACCTATGGTTGTCTTGACCGGTCACCTCAATTTCAATGTTTGATGGTATTCTTATTCATATTCATATTCATTTTAAACTCTTCATATTCATATTCTACTTCTAATTCTAATTCTAATTTCATGTAATACATACAGGCATTTTTTGTGATTGCTTAAAGATATAACTTCGAAAGGAAATTCAAAAGAAAGCTTCAAAAAATTAAATTAAATGAAGGAAATAATATCTAAAAATGATAGTATCAAATCTACAGCTAACAAGGTAGAGCAAAAAAAAAAAAAAAAACCTGGCAAAATCCGCTAAGAAAATTTCCTTGCCACACTACAACTGCAAAAGCTGAGCAAATACGCGCCCTTGCCTTACCTTACAAAATTTCTTTTTATTATATAGACACCCTCACACCGCTGTTATTGGTAATTGGATCTGATTCTGCTTATGTAAGCGGTTTTGATTTTTTTTTTCAATTCTCAATTTTTTTTCACTTCTTTTCAATTTTCTTTTTTTTTTCACCCTATTACTACTCTTATTATTGATTATAATATCATTTACGTTAATTCTTTTCCTTGTGTTTAAAATTTTTACACCTTTTTATTTCCTTCATTTTTTTTTTTGATTGTTGAAATATTATCAAAAACATTACAAAATGACCAGAACTTCAGTTCTTGCAGATGCTCTTAACTCTATTAACAATGCTGAAAAGGCAGGTAAGAGACAAGTCTTAATTAGACCATCTTCAAAAGTTATTATCAAATTCTTAACTGTTATGCAAAAGCATGGTTACATTGGTGAATTTGAATTCATTGATGATCACAGATCAGGTAAGATTGTTATCCAATTAAACGGTAGATTAAACAAATGTGGTGTTATTCAACCAAGATTCAATGTTAAGATTAACGATATTGACAGATGGACTAACAACTTATTACCAGCAAGACAATTTGGTTATGTTATTATGACCACTTCTGCTGGTATTATGGATCACGAAGAAGCAAAGAGAAAGCACGTTTCTGGTAAGATTTTAGGTTTCGTTTACTAATTTTGCATGTTTGTTTTGTTAATATAGTTTATTATAGATGTAGATATATGTATAATTGTATACTTAATTTAATACTATAATATAATTTAATATACTCTATAGAAATAATGGTAATTGTGCACATTCGATATCCCTTATCAGTACAAGTACGGTAGATTCATGTTGAATAGAATAGGCAAAGGTACTACAATCTGTGTGACTGTTTACATGATCCACCCCTCGCACCTCACACACAACATACACATTGATAAAAAAAAATAAGGAAAAAAAAATACTGGAAAATTGAAAAAATTAAAAAAAAAATTAAAAAAAATTAAAAAAAATTAAAAAAAATTAAAAAAAAAAAAAAAAAAAAATAAAAAAAAAAAAAAAAAAAAAAAAAAAAAAAAAAAAAAAAAAAAAAAAAAAAAAAAAAAAAAAAAAAATATTTCGGGATTTTCCCCATTCCATGGCAGTCGACTCACTCGCTCTCACTCTCTCACACTCACACTCACTCTCACTCTGTCTGTCTGTCTGTAGTGTTGAAAATTGTTCACCTTTACAAGGTTTTTTACTACAGTTGAATCTACATCTACTGCTGGTAGGATTCAAAAGATTTGTTTAAAGATTATCAACAATGGCTACTGGTATGTAATGATATATATATATATCTACTATTCTATAATATACCGCACAATATTGACTTTGAATTAATGATATTTTATAACAAATAAATAGAGAAACAAACAAATCAGAAGAAAATTTTTATTTTAGATTTAGATTTAGATATACATTTTAATATAACTTTAATATTATTATATATAATAGATTATCATATTGGTTGAAATAAATACATTGAATGAGTTTGTTATATTCATATAGTTAAATAAAAAGAAAGAAAAGATTTTTAAATTAGAAGAGTATTCAGTAATACTAGATTCGTTATAGCATTTAACTATACCCACTTTACAACACATTGTTCAAAGATTTATTGCGTTTATTATTTTATGTTAATTACTTATTCATAATACTAACATGGTGTTAATTTTTATCCTCACTTATTTTTTTTCCCTCCATTTTTACAACAGAAAACGTTACTCTTGGTCCACAATCACAAGGCACCTCTGAAGTCTTTGGTGTTGCACACATTTACGCATCAACCAATGATACTTTTGTTCATGTTACCGATTTATCAGGTAAGGAAACCATTGCAAGAGCAACTGGTGGTATGAAAGTTAAAGCTGATAGAGATGAATCATCTCCATACGCTGGTATGTTAGCTGCTCAAGATGTTGCAGTTAAATGTAAAGAAGTTGGTATTACTGCTGTTCACATCAAATTAAGAGCAACTGGTGGTACTAGATCAAAGACTCCAGGTCCAGGTGGTCAATCCGCTTTAAGAGCTTTAGCTAGATCTGGTTTAAAGATTGGTAGAATTGAAGATGTTACTCCAATCCCATCTGATTCTACTAGAAAGAAGGGTGGTAGAAGAGGTAGAAGATTATGATTGTTTGGTTTTAATCTTAACATTATCATTAAACAATTAAAATCTTTTCTTAATCCATACTACCAAAAAAATAAATTTGCTGTTATATTTATAAATTGTTTTTTTCGTATATATCTATATTTATATTTATAGTAGTTTCATTAATTAACACCTTTAGTAATCTATAATTATTATAGAAAAGAAAACAAATTAAAAGAAGGAAAAAAAACGTATTCATCTTGTAGTATGAACGCGTTGGAGTTAACGTTATTTTTAAAACTTTTGCATAAAATCAGAAGAAGAAGAAGAACAAGGATAAGAGTGTTATTTCATCTCTAATTGACTTCTGACTAACACAATTGATCTATCATGTCTACTTCAATAGCTGTTAAATCAAACAATACAGCTTTGAAATGTTTAATTACTTATTTAGAGAAGATTTCTACGACTAAAATAATCATCATTTCATTATGTTTAAGAATCTTATTCTTTTCATTCGGCCTGTATCAAGATGAAAACATGCCATTACCATATACCGATATTGATTATTATGTTTTCACTGATGCTTCAAAATTTGTAATTAATAACCAATCTCCATTCTTACGTGCAACTTATAGGTATACACCTTTACTTTCTTGGATTTTGATACCGACAACGTATACATCTAACAAATTATGGTTCTCCTTTGGTAAATTTATATTTATAATTTGTGATTTAATTACTGGTTATATTTCAATGATTTCATTACCTTCAAATTTAAAATATTTATCTTTAATTTGGTTATTTAATCCAATGGTTATTACAATTTCAACTCGTGGTTCTTCCGAATCTTTATTGACTTGTTTTGTTTTATTATCAATTCATTTCTTAACTAAATCTGAAAAATTAATTAATATTATAATTTCAGGTTTATTATTGGGTATTTCAATTCATTTGAAAATTTACCCTTTTGTTTATATTTCAACCTTTTTATTATATTTAGATTCAAATCAACCTTTGTATTTGCCAATTACTTTTAAAAGGTTTATTTTCATTTCAAGTATAATACTAAGTTTCTCAATTTTAACATATTGGATGTATACCATTTATGGTTGGGAATATTTAAATGAAGCTTATCTATATCATTTAATAAGGCTTGATCATAGACATAATTTTAGCATTTACAATATTTCATTATATTTAAATTCCTTTAATGAATCCAAAAGTTTAAATTTTGAAAAATTAGCATTCGTTCCTCAATTAGGACTTTCAGTTTTAATTATACCTCTATCATTAAGGAAAGGTTTACAATCTTCAAAATTGGATTTTAAAAATTCCATACTTTATAAAATTTTATTCATACAGACGTTTGTTTTTATAATGTTCAACAAAGTATGCACGTCACAATATTTTATTTGGTTTTTATGTTTATTACCACAATACATTGTTTGGACAACTATTGGTCCTAAAAAGGGATTGATTCTCTTGTTAGGTTGGTTAATTACCCAAGGTTTATGGTTATACAGTGGCTGGAAATTGGAATTTATCGGTCAAGCTGATATCTTCACTACCCATTTATTTGCATCTAGTTGTGCTTTCTTTCTGTGTAACACCTGTATGGTATGTATATACATTGAAGATGTAGGTGACCAAATTGTTGAAAATGAGAAAAATTCAATTGACAATCATAAGAAAACTGTATGAATGAAGCAATCACCTGGTGTGTGTGAGGTGATAAAGGACAAACGAGGAACGATAAATTTGTCCCAATCGGTCCCATCACTTTCCTCGGTCGTATCTGCTGTTTCTCACCAAGTTGACTGAATTTGGTGATCTTCGTTGCTGGTTTTTTCGGTTTGTAGGTTTTTAAAACAGTTGCATTAGGGAGTGAAGAGGATGTGTTGATTATTGTTGCTTGATTAACCCATTTACTAGGATTCTATTTTTTACATTTATATAAATAATTATTTAATTAGTTGCTCAATTAATCAAAAAAATCAAATAACTCATACAATCACGTATAATTAGACATTCGATACATTCAAAATGACAGAAAGGTTTGAAATTAGATCTAAATCTTTTACAGTCAAATGGGTCAACATACCATCCAACTCCAAATTCAAATGGACGATTAAACCACTCAAAAATTCAATCAATCTTGGAATTTATCAACAAAAACCTGAAGATTCTGGCACTTCGTTACCTTCAGTTTCTGCAAACTTGTCTCGGACAACAAATTTATTGGAAAATCTGAGTATTGATGAAGTCAATCAAGTTCCACGTAGATATTTTAATGATAAGAATTTAAATACATTACAAGCATTAAATGGATTTGGTATATCGTCTTCTTCGAATTCTACCATACACAAACATGATTCTTCTTCAAGTGTGAACTTAAATAATCAAAATCATCAATCTAATAATCCTTCTATTAATTCAGATAATTTTACTTCTTCTAGCCTGGAAGAAAAATTAGATAGTCAATTGATTAAAAAACAATGGATCGGTAAATGTATTGGTGATAAGATAAAATCAGGGACAATTGAAACCAAGAGTGGTGGCGTTTATGCATTTGTATTTGATAATACATTCTCAAAGACTAAATCTAAAACAATTTTATTAAGTTATAAATTTGAATCAAATGTTGCCAAAACTAGTGACTGTAAGTCACATCAACAACTGGTTGAAAATGAAAATTGTGATGAAGTACAGCACGAAAATAAAAATGATAAAAAACTTAATGTTGGTAATAATAATAATAATAATAATAATAATAATAATAATAATAATAATAATAATAATAATAATAATAGTAACAATAATAACTTTGATATTCCAAAAAGTAATATTAAAACCACTAGAATTGTAAATATTAATGGTGTTCAATATTTAGAAGGTTTTCTCATGAAGAAGAAGAGAAGGAATGGTGGTGCCAAACATTTTACTAAGAGATATTTTTCATTAAACTTGACCTATTCAATTTTATATTATTATTCAAATGATAGTTCAAATAATATACGTGGTAATATGATGATTACTCAAACTGTAATATCTGCCGATTCTTTAGATTTCATGATGTATTTAGATTCAGGTATGGAACAATGGGTTTTAAAAGCTATAAATAAGAATGATTTTAATACATGGATTAGTGCTTTCAATTTTATAAAATCTCAGAACAAAAAATTAAAAGAAAGATCAAATAAATTACCGAATACATTTAATAGAAAAGAACTTTCAATTGATGATATTATTAATGTTGATGTTGATGATAATGATGGCGATGACGATGACGATGATAATGATTATGATGATTTAATTAATAGTGAAACTTTAAGACATATAAGAGAAAGAGGCAACAAAATTAACCCACAGTTCGAGATTGTTGAAAATAAAATTTCTTCATTGAAAGAACATATTAGTGACATTATTAATGATATTAAAGTGGATTATGCGTCTAATCAACCATCTATAATTCAAGAGGATGGTTTATATCAACCAATTTCCAATCAATTGCCAACTATTCAGACACAAACGGGATCCAAAAATACAAGAAAATCATCGAAACCACCAACAGTGGACCTTGTTTCCACACAATCAAATATTCCTACTCGAAAACCATCTCTGTTATTCAGACTTAAAAGAAAAGGATCCCAATCTCTCCCATCAACACCCGATACTCGATCTTTTGAAATTGATCGTCCAAATCAAGCTTCTAGTAGCAGGACTTCTGAAGATAGTGCTAGATCACCAGTTATTTCATCAATGCCACCAAATTCAAATTTAATTGGAACTGAAACTGGCAAAACAATATCAAAATCTATTTTAGACTCCATTTTTGAGCAAGTGGTTGATTTAGAAAATGAGTATACGGAATTGCTGAGACAGGAAACAAGCTTGAGGAGATCTTTGAGTAGGACAACTACTCACGCAAAATCTTTATTATCACAGGAATTTTACGATGCACAAGAATATGCAGATGAAACTGAGCTTGGTGTTGTTATGTTAAATGAAGATAATAATACTGATGAAGAGATTGAGAATGGAAAACTTCAATCTATTGCATTTGAAGAAAATCTTGAAACTACAAAGGGTATTGTTACTTCTCTTTCTTCTTCTGAAGAAGAGGATGATGATGATTTACAAGAGGATAAAAATTCAGAAGACACTGCTCTTTCCGAGAAGAAAAGTTACATACAGTCTCAAACTTCAGATTTGTCTGAGCCAAAAACTTTGGATCTCACCCCATTACCATATACAGGCAAATACCATTTTAGAACTGATATCAAACCAGCAGCTTGTGAACCACCATCCCTTATTTCAATTTTGAAAAAAGGTATCGGTAAAGATATGACTAGTATGACGATGCCAATATCTACTAATGAGCCATTATCATTTTTACAAAAATATACTGAAAGTTTAGAGTATGCTAATTTAATTAAAGATGCAATGGAATCTCCAGTGGAAACAGGAGAGAAAATCTTAAAAATTACAGTTTTTGCTATAAGTTTCCTTTCTGCATATAAAGACAAGGTTAGGTCTATTAGGAAACCATTCAACCCTTTGCTTGGTGAAACTTTTGAGCTTATACGACCAGATCTTGATATCAGGGTTATAACTGAAAAAGTTGTTCACAAACCATTTGTGATGGCAGCGCATGTTGACTCTCCAGATTGGTTTATTGATCATGCTATATGTCCGCAACAAAAATTTTATGGTAAAACTGCTGAAATTATAGTTGATGGTACATTAAAATTGAAATTTAGAAAGAATGATGAAACTTATGAATGGAATCAACCAACTACTACTTTAAGAAATATAGTCTCCCTAACTGGTGAAAAATATACAGAACCAACTGAAAGTGTTATTGTTAAATCAAATACGGGTTATAAATGTGTTGTTAACTTTATATCTGAAAATGGTAGATTTACTAGTAGCAGATCTGAAAAAGTTGAACTAAAAGTATACAATGATAAAAAGGGAAATAAACCACTACCTCTGTCAGCAAGTGGTACATGGACAGAAGAAATTAAAATGAACAATGGTAAATCAATATGGCGTATATCACCAGATCTTCCACAACATGAAAAAAAGTATGGTTTTACCAAGTTTGCTTGTAGTTTGAACCATGTTGATGAGATTCACAGTAAATGTGCACCTACTGACTCAAGACGTAGACCTGATCAGCGTATGTATGAAAATGGTATTGTCGATAAATCGGATGATTTAAAATTAAAGCTGGAAGAAGATCAAAGACATAGGCGTAAGGACGCCAATGGTAATGATGTTTTGCATAAACCAATGTTTTTCAAAAAAGGATCCGCTGATCTTGATTGGAAATTTATTCATGGTGATGATGGATATTGGGGTCGGAGAGAACGTGATGAATGGGGTGAATTGGTTAAATTATGGTAGTGATTACCATATTTTTGATAAAGATTATAGTTTTAATAAATAATATATTTATATTAGAATTTAAACAAAATAAGAAGAAGAAAAAAATCGGATTCGCAATATCGTGGATGTAGTATGTATGACTTAGTCTCTGGTTTCTCTTAAAAAATATTTATGGTTTTGGCCACCAGTAATGACCAGCCTTGGTTGTGATTCTTCTATAGCGTGATCAATCGATAACCCTGGTATTTCCAAGCCACCGATGTTATCAGATTTAGAATGTATTGGGGGAAGACGTGGGGATAGATAAACAGAGAGCTGCTCGTCATAATTTATTGCTTCTTCGACTGCGTTTCCTATTGCATTTTCAACGATTTCTTGTTCATTTGATAAATTGATGAATATAAATGATGAAAGAATAAGAATGATCCCAATAAAATATTGTAAAGTGAAATTCAACCCACCATTAAAATAAGAATCTAAAAACATACTTATTGGGATTGCAGTTGATAGTGATAAAGATACCGATAATGGAGATGTTATTAGAGCCGCACATGACCCACAATAATCAGATAATGCATTAAGCAACGATGAAAGTAAAAGCATTACAAAAATAATTTTATTGTCAGGTAATCCCAAATTTTCCCAACTGAAGAAATCAAAAATTAGTAAGACTGGAAATCCGAAAAGGAATGTCATCAAACCAATGTATCCATATAATAGAGAGTCATTTTCAGAATTTGTTTGCTCTCCAAGTTTAATTCTTAATAAAGCAAGAAAGCAAGAATAAGAACATGCACCAATGGTTGCCAATATATCACCTAATTCTTCAGAAGATAATGATTTTATCCAAAGCAAAGTATCGGGAGATGATGACGAAAATGTTATCAATATTATTCCACAAATCGAACAAAAAACAGATAAAACTTTACCTATTGTAAATTTTTCAAACTTTAGCAGCACTCCAATAATCAAAGAAAAAACTGATGATGAAGTTGCCAAAATTGTTTGATTTGAAGCTGACGTATATTTTAATGAAGTTGATCCTAAAAAACAGTTTAAAAAGTACAAAAAGGCAGCTAATAAACTAACTTTTATTAATGAATTGTGTGAAAGTTGAATTTTGGGCGTGGTTAGTAATATCTTTGAATCTACAGTATCCTGGCCATCAAAAACAATATCATTGGTATTGGAGTCATAGATAGGTATTTCATCTTGCACTAGTGGAGTATCTGAGTAATTTTGATTTAAAATTTTCTTCCTCATACTCCATAAATCGGCCATCACAGATCGTAGTCCAAAAAAAATGAAAAACCCACCATTGAAATAGGCTGCCAGTAATGGATGATTAAAATCTGTTTTCTTCATAACATTACTTAAGATCTGTACTGAAATAATCCAAAAGAAAACTGTTCCGAAAAGTAAAATAAGACCGCTAATCCAAACATTCCTTTCTTCAGCAGCAATGATCTCAACAACTTCGTTGAAAATCTCATCTTCGGGTATAATATCATCACAATTTGATTTCAAGCTTGGTGATTTAGAAAATAACAAACTTGTTATCGGATCATGAAATCTGGGTGATTTAACCAAAGATTTGGGTGATCTAAATACAACAGTTTGTTTTGGGTCTTTGCTGTCAGTCATGCAGTTTTTGTCGTTGTTGTTGCTATTATTATATTCTTGTAAATTTATGGCAATCCATATTTTAAAGTCAACACGATGCAGCCGTCGCCCATAACGTATGTAAACATCGCAACATTGCCATGTTATCAGACCGAGCTGGTCCTTTGATCAAATATGCACCATTTCAGATATTATGTAATCATTTCAGGATGCAATTTCCTATCTGGGACAGATGGTGCTCTCGATTTGTTTGTAGGTTTCTGAGCACAGTTGGGCTTTATATTCCGTTTAAAAGGATATGTTTGTCTGTGTATGTTGTAATAAAGAGTAATTAAGAACGCAAAATAGAAAAAGAAAATTATATATTCATTAAGTAAATTAAAATTATAGTGCATTAAATGCATAGTGTTGCCGTAGCAGTAGATAAACAAAAAAAAAAAGAAAACAAGTAAAAATGTTCTAGCCCAAGTAAGTGATGTCCTCTGACATACTATTATTTATTATCTCTGTCCCTCTCCCAAATTTAAAAAAAAAAAAACAGCATGATTCTAGTCAATAGAATCAGAGAAGTCAAAGAAATAAATGAAATTAAATGAAAAAAAATGAAAAAATAAAACGAATGCAAATGATAATGATTATTCTAAGTCTAAGTAAACGCAGTATATGGGGAGGGAGGGGAAAAACTCTATAGTTTGGATTGTCTTGTAAAAGATTAATCTGAATGACTTAAACGCTTTAAAATCTCTGGTGGATGATAAAATGGATTGGTACCTTTACCAATTGATGTTGAATCACCACCATTAATAGTCTCTGTGCTTAAAGAGATTGACAAATTGTTAACTCTGGAAAGTGCAATAGAACCAACTGATTTAGATCTTGACTTCGAACGTCTTGAATTATTATTTAATAAATTATTTTTCGAAATTTTTTTAGAATCCTTATTTATTAAATTTGAGGCAGAAATTGAAGTTGCTAAATCAACAGAATGTCTCTTTTGGCGTAATTTTTCTTTGATTTTATTTGTATAAATAATATTTGAAATACTAGAATAATCATGAAGTGAATCACAATCATTGTTCTCATAATACTGATAAAC
>JAJMES010000349.1:0-14710 GCA_030574275.1 Pichia sporocuriosa | reverse complement strand
AAAAAAAAAAAAAAAGCAGAAACAAAAATGAAAAGCAATAAGAAGAATAAAAAAACGTGTAAATTTGTTGTTTTTTGCTTTTTTCCACTTCTTTGTCCTTCTCTTTCTCAGTTGCCCACCGGAAGTAAATAAAAAAATTGCGGAATTAAAAAAAAAAAGAAAGAAAAAAAAAAATTTTTTTTATCCCGGATTACATAAGCGAGGAATTTTTTTTTTTTTTTTTTTTTTTTTTTTTTTTTTTTGGGGTATTTTTTTTTTTTTTTTTTTTTTTTTTTTTTGCCTCTTCGGGGGAACATGTTTTTTTTTTTCTTTGTTGTTGTTATTGTTGATGAAATTGACGATTATATTGTTCCGAAATTTGATCTTTTCTTTTCCTATCTTGTTTTTTTCTTTATACCTTTTATTGCTTGTCTTTTATGAATGGAGCAGGAGGATGATTTGGATTGGGAATTGAAGATTCCAAGCAATTCGTTTACGGCGTTTAGACTGAAATATTGTGACGCTTTTGAACTTTATAATACTTCGGCAGTTTTATTTATAGGGAATATTCCAAATGCTTGGATTTTAGACAAAAAATCTATTTTACTTGCAAATATTTATAGATTTAATAATATCAATTCATCTCATATTGCTAAATCTTCATCATTAGATTCTTTTGAAGATGCAATCATTACCAATAACGATAAGATCCATTCGAATAATACAGCACTGTCAAATACTCATAACAATATTAATCGTTCTCACTTGTCATTAAAAAATGATATTTTATTGAAAATTTTTAACAATAAGAATAAAATATCACATTTAAAATCACATAATGGAGAAAAACAATCAATATCTGATTTAGAAATTAATTCAAATGATCATCATTCTTTATTACCAGAGGTAACAAATCATTATTCAATAATCAATATCCACCCAATTGATAATGATGATGATAATCATAATATTACGGGAGATACACCATCTAATGATAATAAAAATGATAAATTGATGAATTTTAATGTACCCCGAGAATCTATATATAGGAAAAATTCAAAATTTCATGCCTTTTTAGATAATAATTATCAAAAACATAGAAAACATAGAAAGCATAGAAACTTGAATGAATCAGATAATTCATATAATAATTTATTTTCTGATGATGAAGAAAATGAAATGAAATCGAAATTTTTAAATTCTTTGCCATTATCTCAAAACTTGCAGAATTTGGAAATGAATGGTGATATTATCAATAATCATAAAAACGATTCATTTGAATCTAATAAAAGTTTATATTCAAATTCAAAATCGGATTCTATTAAATCTTTTTTTGAAAAACCTGAGAAGGAAAAACAAGAAATTTTAGAACTTAAATTAAATGATGCAATGATGGCATTACAAAATAATTATCATGATAAAAATTATAATTCTATAAATGGGAATTCTTCTGATAGTGATTTAGAATCATTTGTTACTGCATCTGAAGAACCAATAAATTCATCTTCTGATAAAATTAATCTTATCGATAAACCAGAATCTAATCTACCTACAGTTTTTAAGGATAATAGAACAGTCTCCTTTCGATCACCTCATAATTATAAAATGCATAAATCTTCAAGTATTTATACTTTACAATCCCAAAAATTATCATTAGATAAACAAGTACCTACTCCATATGATAAAGATGATTTAAAGGATTTTATTACAGAAGAGAATGAAAAAGATGAAATTACTAATGTAGTCTATACTGAAATAGATGATGATATTGCTGAAACTTATAAACTTTTAAAATCTAAAACTCTTGATGCAAAGGTTGGTTTAAATGGTGAAATAAATAAAATGGAACAAAAGATGAAAATAAAGAAATTATTACAAAATTTTCAAGCAGGTGAAATAATAAAAATGGAAAAAATGTTAGTACTGGTTTCAGAGATTGAAAAATTTAAATTGAATACAGATTCAAAACATGATTTAAGAATTATAGAGCGTTGGAGAGAATATATAACTGTTGTTAGAGCTACTGATGATGTTGATTATCCTGCAATTATTCAATTCTATAAAAGTAATAAAATATTTCGAAAAGATGATACCAATAATTTAAATAGAGAAGTATATCAAGAAGAATTAGAAAATCAGCGTTTAGAAGACGAGACTGAAGCTGCAGCTGAAGAAGAAGATGATGAGAAAACTTCTGTTACTCATGAAAACAATGATGGTACTATGGATGAGTTTGGTGTTGATTATAGCGAAGATGATTCTGATGTTGACAATGTCACCGATAAAGATACAATGAAATCTACATTAAAATCAACAATTAATAATTTGAAAAATAAAAAGTTACCAAAAAAGCAAAATATAAATAAAATTTCAAAAAAGATAGCGAAAGATCCAATCAAAATTGATAAATTGAATTTGCCTAATCAAAATTCGAACCATAAAAAAAATAGACATTGTCAATTTTCCTTTGTTATCTCCCGTAGAGATGTTAAAGTTGAATTTGCCAATCTTCTAGATAAAAGTATTCAAATTACAAAGGATAAAAGAAGATCAATTATTATTTATACATTACTAGCACATTCTTCTTCATCAGCTATATCTTGGTTGAGCTTTTTTAAGGAATTATTAGAACCCAAATCGTTGGATTCTAATGGAGGTACATTATTGATTAGTTTACCATCTTTAGATGTTTCATTTACTATCACAGGTGCAAAATCGATTTATAAGACACTTGTTGCAGAGAATAATATCAATTCAGAGTATATAACTATAAAATTTACAAAGGATGGATATAAATTCCCAAGGAATGAAAGTTTTAAGATATTATTAGATATGATCGAACAACAAGTTACTATGTTATGTAATAATGGTAAAGTATCTGATGACCCTATAACAAGAGAATTTTTAAATAAATTAAAGAACGATAGATCATTTTTAGCATTAACATTTAGGAAATATGATAGGTTGGAGTGGATTTTTGGTGAAAACGAAAATATAGTGCAAATTTTATGGTCTATTCTTGGATCTGCATATGAACTCGAACTAAGAGAATTTCAACATGAATCTCATATTCTAAATGATAGGACCATGATAGAACCTTTACCAATTGAAGGATTTGTTGTTAAATTATCCAATAGGAGAGGGAAACATTCTTCTCTTTTGGGAAGGCAATATTTCAAATTATTCTATGGATTTACAGTTGAAAATCTGCTTTTTTTTCAAAATTTTTATGATGCAGTACCGATATTCCCCAAGTCTAAAAAATCTGCACGTCATTTCATCTCACCCACCGGTTCTGTCTTAGATATGCAAACTTTAGAAAATGCTGCAAAATTCGATCCTATTCTTCATGAAATAACCCCTTACCCTAGATCTGTACATCATATTAAATGGCTGAAACCAGGAATAACCAAAGATGAATACGAAAATCATGATGCTGATGCATTATATGAAGCTGAAAGACGTGCTTATATGATTTCAAATGCAGATTCTGTTGTTGATCTTTGTAAAGTCACTGATATTAGACTGGTTCCTAAAAATAAAATTAGCCTTGTACTGCGAACTGCAAGTATTGCAACCTGGGGTCGCAATTCTCAGAAAAATAATGATGAAAATACAAAAACTTTAACGAAAACTTTGACTAGAAGCACCCTTTTGAATGATGATAAAGATGATAGTAATGATGAAAATATTGAAAATTGCTTGGACTTGATTATGGATGATGGAACTTCTCTTAGATTACAAGTGGCAAATAGAACTGTTAGAAATGAATGGGCGAAGAATTTGACTAAGTTGAGTGAATATTGGACATTAAAGAAAAGGGAAGATTTAATTCGACGTGTTGTTTTAAGGCAAAAGAATTTATCATTAATGAATTCGACAAATGCTAATTATGAATCTGCAGTTGCACATGAAAGAGTGACGAGCTGTTCTAAATGGGAACTATCCAAAGCGTATACTGATACTCAGCTATACAGTATATCATCGTATGTATTGGATAAACCGGTCCTTATGGAAGGATATATTTATTGCAAAAAATTTAAGAGTAAACAATTCAAATTATTTTATGTTGTTTTAAGTCCTGGTTTTTTGGTATTGTATGAAATATTTAATCGATCGAAAGCAACAAGTGTTGCACGGAATTCAACATACTATAGAAAATATGCTACAATTTCTTTGGCTAGTTGTTACGTTTTTGCAGGTTCAGGAAAATCTAATGCCAATGAAAAAGATAAATCTCTGTTTAATTCATCTTTTGGAGCCAATGGTTTACCTAGAGTATATGTAGATGGGTGGAAAAGCACTGAGTCATCTTATGAACGTTCATTTACCATATGGTTTGGCTCTAAAAAAATAATGTTGAAAAATATTAAAAAGAAACGAGATATCAATTCAAATATTAATGAAGAGGGGACTAATTTTAAAAATAACGCAGATTCTATTCAATCTGATACTGATGTTGAGAGTTCTGACGATGAAAGTGAAGTTTCTGGTTATGATGCGTTTCATAATACGAGGGGACACAAGAAAAAGAAACGCAGTTTTAGTTTTGGTAGGAAACTTAATTCGGGGAAATATGATAGTAGTTTGAGCGATAATAGCGATTCGGCTAGTGAAAATGGTACAGATAGTAGTACCAGTGAATATTCTGACAGTGGGGATGAGTCAGATTCAGATTTGGACTATGGTAAAAATGTCTTTAGAAAGTCCAATTTGGAAACTGCATCAAAAGCGACAACAGGAGAATTATTGAAATCAATCTCCAGGTTTGGTGTAAGGGGAAGGGCACTTGTTTTTCTTGCAAGGTCAAGAATAGACAGAGACTTATGGGTCACACGTTTGATGACTGAAGTTGAAAGGTTTTCAGGAAATAGGAATAGTGATATTCAATTAGTATAATTTAATAGTTTTTAATGCTTTTATACATTATATAATTATGAATTATTATAGATTGCGAATTACAAATCAATTATATAAAAAAGATAAAGGTTTGTAGTACAGCAAAATTGAAAGTTTTTTTTCACTTTTGTACTTTATTTTCATCATTTTTTTCTTTACCAGTCTTCAATTATGGTTATTCAAGAGTTTGAGTTGAACTTAGCCTATCAATATCTAAGTAAGTCAACACTGAAATAAACCACGTTGGCTTAGTAACATCAAACTGCCTTCCACACGTAAACCATTTCATCCCATCCTGTACTAGCTACATATCCCCTTCCCCAAAGAGACCAATCACAACCTAGAACAAATTCTCTATGTCTGTCAAAATTCCCTATAAGTGCTTCACCATGTTTCATACGTATTCTACTCATATATTTTGCATTCTCGTCAGTTTGGTCTTTCCATACTTTACAAGTCATATCATAAGAACACGACAAAAGGGTGTCAGATGCATGTGGTGACCACTGAACTTTTCTAACTGCAAAATCATGTCCGATTAGTTTGTTCATTGGTGATGGTCCAACTTTGTTTTTCTGTGCAAGGAAATTATGTTGCAAATCAGGAATCATTCTTAAATCCCATATCTTAATAGATTTATCAACAGATGCAGTTGCTATGACTGTGGGTCTATATTTATTGTAATCACACGAAAGGACTTCTAAACCGCCATGACAAATAAAGTCCAATGTTAATGGTTGTGGTGCCCTTGTGTCCCACACCTGACATTTGGATGCTGAATTTACAGAGATTATTATTGATGGGTCATGTGGTGAAAACGTCGCCTGATAAACACAATCATTTACTGGATTCTCAGCCACCGGCTTTGTCGATAATGGCGGCATTTCACTAGGAGGTATTTCCGCCTTTACCGATAAATCTTTATTTGAAGATAATGTTAACAAAGAATGATCTCTTACTGGTGACCATACTTTGATCGTACTATCCCACGAAGAAGAACAAAAAATAGATTTATCCACCATATTCCAATAAACAGAGAACACTTCCCTTTGATGCTCTTGAAACTTTTTAATTGGGAACTGCGACAACGTTATATCAAACAATGAAATTGATCCATCTCCTGAACAAGTGAGTAACTGATTTTCATGTAATTCTGACCATGCTAGATCAAAAAGCCCATCTTGTGTATCAAAACATGCATCTTGTACAATCCTTCCATCATTTGTTATAGAAAGAATAAAAAGTTTACCATTACCAACTAGACCATAATTTGCAGCTGCAGCCACTGCCAATTTATTATCGTAAAAAGGAGAATATTTACACGCATACCCGTTGTATCCCGCTGTTCTAAATGCAAGCATATTCAACTATAATTAAGTCCTGTACAATACCAGTTAATTTTACCAGTGCTAATATAGATCCACTCTCTATTTGACTACGAAGTAGAAACTCGATGGTTATGAATCAATACTTCGACACCGCACGCTTATCGGAAAACACCTCCGGATTCGTTCAAAAAAAATATCGAGGAAAATTTGTCAATTCTGGCCGCAGTGGAAAATGTCCTCACGGCCTTCTTTGCTATATAGTAATTATCAGGCGTGATGTTGACCGGGTTACAAGTTTTTTCTACACAAAAATTGCCTTTATCTATTCCAAAGAATCGTATTATCAAAGCGATTTATTTTTTTAGAATGCTGGTTTTAACTATGTATTGAAAATGAGAATAGATTCGTTAAATTCTAACATTTATTATTTATTAAATTAAATCGTTTTAGTTTTGTTAATAGTATATTATAAATAATAATATTTATATGCTGTGTTTTATTATAGTGATAGTAGTTTATCACCAGCGGAAGAAAGCGGTTCTGTAACGGGTGATGATTTCGCATCCCAATTCATTAATGATGCAGTAGTATCCAGAGTTTTATCATCTTTGTCTAAATCATCATTATGTATATTAAAAAATGGAGAACTTGGCATTGTAAGTCTGGTTTTCTTTGTAGAACTTGCTTCGTTATTTGTGCCTGAATTTGTATTATTATTATCAAGCTTTGCTGAATTGTTATCAATGTTATTGTTCGTTCCGAGACCATTTATATTATCCGCTCTAGATTTAGCCGTGCAAGACATGTTTAAGTTCATGGATGGATTAACAGGAGTTAATTTTATTGTAACTGGCGAATCACCATTTTGTTGCGTTTGTACTGTTTCTGGGTCTCTAGGTGTAATATCATACTTTTCATTGTGAGCTAAAATTCTGTTAATTTCAGGATCGTCACATTCAGAATTGTGGTTACCGGTTTGAGATGAAGGTTCTTCAAAGAAATTGTAATTCCAATCATTATTTGTGGTTTTCGTTGGAGAACTTGGTTCATTTGAAAATGATTCAATTATCCTTTGTATACTAGGTGAAATTTCGGTTACTAAAAGTGGATTCATATGGTCTTTTGTACTAGCATCATTAACATTGATCTTTTCTTTAGAAAAATTGTAGGTATTGAAATTTGGAGGTGGCATAATTGTAGGTTGAAGATTTTCTTTATCATCATCATCCAAGGGTATTAATGTGGTATTTAATTTAGTTGCATCTATTGGAACATTGTCAAAATCATTATAATAGTCTTCAATATTAACACCCGGAGTATTGTTTTTTGATTGTCCCTTTATCGAAGCAGATGATGATGTTGATAATGGCCCTGGAATTGGATATTTATTATTAGGGATAGTGAAAATATCTTCAACTGGATCTAATTCAGTAACAGGTTGCGGATCATGTGAATTAATACCTTTAAGCGTAGAAAAACCAGATTCTAACTTAAGCAAGGATGTAAAATCATCTTGTGTGAATATATCAAGTTCATGAACCGTATCAGGTTTTTGAAAACCAATGATATTATTTGAATTATGTTGCCTCCTTGATTTTGAACCAAACCCATTTTGTAAATTCATTGGTGAAGAAGAAGAAGTAGGTAATGGTGAACTTGAATTTTCAATAACTGAAGAATTTGCCTGTGAATTGGTACCATTTTGCTTTCTCTTGTTACGTTTTGAATTCGATATTTTTGTATACGGCACGTCCAAAAGCCCCTTCAAGCCAAGTTCACCTCTTTCACGTAAAAGTTTAACTTCATTCTTTGTTTGATAAAAATTACATGTCGAGCATAAATAACCTGAATTTGCAAGCTCAAATATTCCATCCTTGTGAAATTTGTATGGTGGATTTGATATTGACATACAGTTGACACAACGTTTAGAAGAATTAGCAGTTGAAGCCAATGTAGATTTTTTAGTTTTTGAACCAACTGCATTATCACCAATTTTAACAACTGATTGTATAAAACTTTTACTCTTTTTAGCCCTTGTTGGTTGAGAATCAGTTTCATTTTTTGAACTTTTTTGGAAGTTTAAAAATCTTGATGAAATTGGCTCTCCTCTTGCATCAACTTCCTCTTCAATCTTTGAAGGAATCATATCTGATACTCTTATTCTATGAGCAAGGGAATCTTCAGTTATGAAAGGTAATGATTGAGTACGTGAAGCCAACTGTGGTAAATTATTTATAATAAAATTTTGATTATTTTGATTATTTTGATTATTGCTGTGATTATTTACTCTGTTTGACTTATCAGAGATAGTTTCTAGGTTTTTAGTAATAATATTATTATTGATTGTATGAGAGGTTTTTTTCACTCTTTTTCTTGGCTGTGTTTGATTTTGAAGTTGATTTTGTTGATGCAAATGCATTTGTGTTGATTGATCAATTAATTCATCTGAATTATTGCAAGGACTGCTACTTGAGTTATTTTGATTATACATTGAAAACATATCACCTTGTTTCCTTTTATTCGAATTAACAAAGGTAGTACTATTGCTATTATTATTAGTAATTGGGGATAACTTTAATTTAATATCTAAAGTATCAGCAGAGCTATTGCCTTGGTATAAATTCAGAACATTAGCACATAATCTTCCAGTTATTAACATATTTGATTTTTTATCCTTTATAATTTTTGAATATAATCCTGAACCTACATATGGTTCACCTGATTCTATAATATCTTTAAAATAAATTGAATAATCCATTCCTTTTTGGAACCATTCAGGGGATACTGAATGTAGTAAATCTAAACATCTTTTTAATTCTACGCAACCAATTTGAGCACCATTATGTGGTGGTTGTGATGGTAAAGTGATTATTTTTGCAGTAATTGGTTTAATAGACCTAGCCAAGAAAGTATTTCTATCATCAAATGTGTAAAGCACTTTTAAGTTAACATTTTTATCAAATGGCTGCGTTGGTAATTGATTGGATGAGTTCATTATCGGCAATATAGGAAAATGAATTCAAAGTGACAAAATAAGAGGGGGAAAAGAAAGAAAGAGAGAAAGAGAATTGAATAATGGATGTAAAAAAATAAAAGAATATAAGAGTGATAAATCTTTATATATAATTCAAGAATATCAACACAATTAAACACAAAATAATGAGTACAGGAAAAGCTGATAGGTCAGAAGATGCAAAAAAATAAAAATAAAAGAAAAAAATATTAAGCTAAATGAGAAGGAAGCAAAAGTAGAGTAAAAATGTTTTGTATGAATCCAAAGGATAATGTAGAATAGTTACTATGTAAAATGCCTTTAATAATAAACCCAAACAGGAAAATATAAACAATGCCAAAGGTACAATTTGAAGTTGTGTCAAAAGCTTAAAAAAAAAAAAAAACTAGGGGAACAGGAAATTACAAAGAGGGAATAACGTGTCTTGCTTTAAAGCTAGTTCGGATAAACCATGAACTAAATAGAGACGCGTTAAACGCGTTACACAAATCTTATTAACAAACGTGTAGCGTCGATAGTCGCAATTGGCGACAAGATTTTTTTTTTTTCAAATTTCTTTTTTTTTCTCGGGCTAATTATAGCAGGGGTGGGAAAGGAAATAGTGAGAAATTGGGAGAACAAAGAAAAAGAAAAGGAAAATGTGGCTTAGCTGTCATTAATTGCCTTAAGGGTCATGAAGGGTTTTCATATTATTTAATATTGAGGAGGTATCCGACTATTGTGGTTATGATTATCAGATTATGATTAATGCAGTATCAAATAATTATATACTATTAAACAGAATATAATCATTATACTGCAGGAAAGACAAAACAGAATAATATGACAACATGTCAATATCCCCTAAATTTTTTTATTTAGACCCTCTTATCTTGAAAAAAATAAATACAAAAAAAACTCGGGGTAATAAGAACAATGTGGTCTACTCCGCCCAAAATATATTTGTTTCATGCGATGACTTCTCTTTTCTTTTGTGTCTGTTAATCGTTCGATACGTCATATCTATTTATTTGCCACATTTTGATTATTTTTTCTTTCAATCTATATTTAAATACCATCCATTCCCCCCCTTACTTTGTATCCTGCTGATCTATTTCTGTTTTATCCGGATATACTCTCATCGTTTTATCCATTTTTTAATTTTTTTTCTTATGCCTTTCTTTTAATATTAATCTACTTATATATTTTGTAATATTCTTAGTTCTATTATTAATTATAAAATATTTACAGTTATACAAGTAAAAAGAAAATGTCTAGTGATAATGATAACCCCCAAAAAAATGAGGTTATTGAGCAAATGATTTCACGCTACTCTTCGATGAGTTCTGAAGCAGGCCTCGCAAATGCCGGAGCTCAAAGTTACATGATACCAATATCAAAATGTCTTGATATTTTCAAGACTAATAAAATTCATGGTTTGTCAAATGAGAATGCAAAATTACTATTGGAGACATATGGGCCAAATTCGTTAGGTGATGGTACAAAAATCTCAATATTTAATATTCTAATGCGTCAAATATTTAATGCAATGATTATCGTATTGATTATTTCAATGATTATATCATTTGCAATTAAAGATTGGATTACAGGTGGTGTAATTGCCTTTATTATTGGTTTAAATGTTTCAATTGGTTGTCAACAGGAATTTAAGGCTGAAAAGACAATGGGATCTCTTAAGAATTTAAGTTCACCATCAGCTGTTGTTACTAGAAATGGTTCCGATGTTACAATTCCATCAGAAGAAGTTGTTTTGGGTGACTTGGTTGTTGTAAAAGTTGGTGATACAATTCCAGCAGATTTAAGATTGGTTGAGACTCATAATTTTGAAACTGATGAAGCTTTATTAACTGGTGAATCATTACCTGTATCTAAAGATGCAAATGAATTATACAATCAAGAAATACCTGTAGGTGATCGTTTAAATATAGCCTATTCATCATCAACTGTTACCAAAGGTAGAGCAAGTGGTATTGTAGTTGCAACTGGTTTGAATACAGAAATTGGAAAAATTGCAAAAGCTTTACAAGGCAATAATAAAATTTTACAAAAAGTTGAAGATAAAGAAAATGCTGGTCCAAAGGAATATGCAAATGCTGCTAAATATACAGTGTGGAATACAATTGGTTATATTCTAGGAATTTCCGAGGGCACACCTTTAAAGATAAAGCTGTCATGGTTAGCAATTTATTTATTTTGGATAGCAGTCGTCTTTGCAATCGTTGTTATGGCTTCTCAAAAATTTAATGTTACAAAAGAAGTTGCAATTTATGCAATTTGTGTTGCACTTTCAATGATACCATCTTCATTAGTTGTTGTTTTAACGATAACAATGGCTGTTGGTGCAAAGGAAATGTTGAAAAGAAATGTTATTGTTAGAAAGTTTGATGCCTTAGAAAATTTAGGTTCTGTCAATGCAATTTGTTCTGATAAAACTGGTACTTTAACTCAAGGTAGAATGATTGCAAAAGAAGTTTATATTCCACACGTTGGAGTGTTTGCTATAACAGAATTTGATGAACCATTTAATCCAACTTCAGGAAAAGTATTATTTTGTGATAAATCTCCAACCCAACTCAAATCTGATGTTAAAGATACTGATGAAACTGATGAGAAATCAATAAAAACTGATAGCTGGGTTACGTTTGACGACTTCAAAAAAACATATAAGGGTACATTGAAAATGAAATTGTTTGAAGATTGGATTTTAGCAGCCTCATTGGCAAATGTTGCAAAAGTGTTCGAGGACATCGACGATAATGGAATTAAAAAATGGAAAGCAAGAGGTGATCCAACAGAGATTTCAATCCAAGTTTTTGCTACTCGTTTAGGTTTCAATAGAGACTATTTGGTTACTGAATGTGGAAAATTTACTCATTTGGCCGAATTTCCATTTGATTCATCAATCAAAAGAATGTCTTCAATTTTTGCATCAGTTGACGATAACAATACTGAAACTATTTATACAAAAGGTGCAGTCGAAAGAATTTTAACTTTATGTTCAACTTATACAAATTCAACAACTGGAAAAATTTCGGAAATGACAAATGAATCGATTAAAAAATTGGAGGAAGATATGGATGCTCTATCAAGTAAAGGTTTTAGAGTATTGGCATTTGCTAAAAAGGTTTTAGATAGAAAAGATTTAGGTAAAAAATGGCAAAATGTTGAAAGAGCCACTATAGAGAAAGATTTACATTTTTTGGGTTTAATTGGTATTTATGATCCACCAAGACCCGAATCTTTATCTTCAGTAAAGTTATGTCATCATGCTGGTATTTCTGTTCATATGGCGACTGGTGATCATCCATCAACTGCAAGTGCAATTGCTAAGGAAGTTGGTATTTTACCTGATAATGCTAAGATGTTTTCCCAAGGTGTTCTTGATTCAATGGTTATGACAGCCACGCAATTTGATTCCTTAACGGACAATCAAATTGATGAACTACCAGTACTGCCACTTGTTATTGCAAGATGTGCACCACAGACAAAAGTTAGATTAGTTGATGCTTTACATAGAAGAGGTCAAATTGTTGCAATGACAGGTGATGGTGTTAACGATTCACCATCGTTAAAAAAAGCAGATATTGGAATTGCAATGGGAAAAAATGGATCCGATGTTGCTAAAGATGCTTCTGATATAGTTTTAGCCGATGATAATTTTGCTTCAATTTTAAATGCTGTTGAAGAAGGACGTAGAATGAGTGATAATATTCAAAAGTTTGTTATTCAATTATTGGCATTAAATGTTGCACAAGCATTATTTCTTTTAATTGGGCTAGTTTTCAAAGATGACAGTGGATTTTCAGTTTTTCCATTATCACCAGTTCAAGTTTTGTGGGTAATTGTTGTCACTTCATGTTTCCCGGCAATGGGATTAGGAGTCGAAAAAGCTTCTGATGATATTATGGACCGCCCACCAAAAGACGCAAAAGATTCTGTGTTTACCTGGGAAGTGGTTATTGATATGTTTGTTTATGGAATTGTAATTGCAGGTGCATGTATGATTCCTTTTGTTATTGAAGTATATGGATATGGTAACGGTGAATTAGGCGAAAATTGTAATAGAACAGATTATTCATCTACGTGCTCACATGTATTTAAAGCAAGAGCGGCTTCATTTATTACAATGACGTGGAGTTCATTGCTTTTGGCCTGGGAGGTCATTCACATGAGAAAATCATTATTTTTGATGCATCCAGAATCAAGCAATTTAAAAACACAATGGATGAAAGATTTATGGTCAAATAAAGTTTTATTTTGGTCGGTAATCTTAGGATTCTTTACTCTCATTCCAACAATTTATATACCCGTGATTAATGATTATGTGTTTTTACAAAAAGGTATAACTACCGGTTGGGCATGGGGATTTTTGTGTACAATGCTATTTTTGGTTTGTGCAGAATTGTGGAAGTTTGCGAAGAGACAGTATTTTAAAGATGAAAAAGCACAAGATCCAGAGGAAGATTTAGAAAAGAAAGGGGCATTCAAATCATTTCATTCATTAGAGACTAATATTTAAAGTTTTACTAAACGATTATTTTGCATTTTATATATTTCTGCACTTTTTTTAATTATTTGTTTTTTTTGTTAATATACTTTATTCAACAGCTTTAATTATTGTAATTTCAGAGTTATAAATGCTTTAATTTTTTGACTTTTGATAATGAACATTTTTTAACATCGAAAAAAAATGAAACTAAGTAAATTATAGGGAAATTGGGAAGACTTGGGCTTACCATAAATTTCTAATTTGGTATTTTTAAGAAATAATAAATTTCAAATATTCTTCTTTTAGATCATTACCCCATTGCATTTATGTATCTGTTTAGACTGTTTGATTCTATTTATAGTTTGCAAGATAATAGTTAAAAAAAATAAACTATCCAAATAGTCTCACTATGAACAAAATCAAATTGAAAAGAAAAATTACTGAGAGCATTTTACAAGTTTAATTTATGTCATTTGATGGCAAAAACATAATTCTTAGAAATATTGATACACATCAAAGAAAACATGTAAAAAAGATTATTCAAATATTAAATAGGGGTACAGACAGGAAGCTATTCTCAAATAAAGTTAAAACAGAAAAAGAAACAAGTTTAAACTTTAAACAGTAAAAAAAGATAAATTTTTTTGAAAACATAAAAACCAGCAGTTTTCAAATAATTCATAATAGAGCAATCATACCTAAAGCAAAAGCTGCAACACCGGCGACACCTGCACCTGAGGCAAAATATGCAGCACCTGCAGTTGAAACATATGTTTCAATAGATGCAGATTCAGAAGTGGTGCTTGAAGTACAATTAGAAGTGGTGGTTATGACTGAAGAAAGTTTGGTTATTAATGAAGTGATTTTGGAGGAACTAACTTTGGAGGAACCAATTTTAGAAGAAGCAGTAACAGTAGCGGCAAGCTCTGGAGCAATTCTAGTTGAGTACCATGGTAATTCAGTGGCAAGTGATGCAATTTCGGAATATTCTGAAGCATCAAT
>JAJMES010000348.1:0-15195 GCA_030574275.1 Pichia sporocuriosa | reverse complement strand
TTTTTTTTTCTTCATCATACGTCGATAGAAAACCACCAACCCCCGGATTTCCACGTTACATCCCGACGAGTTCAATTTAGTTACTTTATTTAATAAAAAAAAAAATGTCAGGTGCAGCTCCACAAAACAACAGAGGTCCAAGAAGAGGTCCAAGAAGAAACAACAGACAATCTGAAGAAAAAGCATGGTCTCCAGTTACCAAATTAGGTAGACTTGTAAACTCTGGTAAGATTACCTCAATGGAACAAATCTACACCCACTCTTTACCAGTTAAGGAATACCAAATTGTTGACAAATTATTACCAAACTTACAAGAAAAGGTTATGGCTGTCATCTCAGTTCAAAAGCAAACCAGAGCTGGTCAAAGAACTAGAATGAAGGTTGTTATGGTCATTGGTGATGGTAACGGTCACGTTGGTTTAGGTGTTAAGGCTGCAAAGGAATTAGCAAATGCTATCAGAGGTGCTATTATCATTGCAAAATTATCAATCATTCCAGTTAGAAGAGGTTACTGGGGTTCTAACTTAGGTGCTCCACATACCATTGCTAACAAAACTTCAGGTAAGTGTGGTTCTGTTAATGTCAGATTAATCCCAGCTCCAAGAGGTTCAGGTATTGTTGCTTCTCCAAACGTTAAACAATTAATGCAATTCGCTGGTATTGAAGATATTTACACTACTTCTTCAGGTTCTACCAGAACTGCTGAAAACACCTTAAAGGCTGCTTTCGCTGCTATTGGTAACACTTACGGTTTCTTAACTCCAAACTTATGGAAAGAACATGCTATTCAAGCTTCTCCATTAGATCTTTATGCTGATTCTTACGGTAAGAAATAAGTAATTTAATCTTTTTTATATTTAATATCTTATATATTACATCTTATATAATTTTTTTTATATCAAAAATTTTAAAGGAAAAAAAAAGGGAACTTTATTATTTGCTTAAATTCTTTTACTAAATTTTGTTATCCAATCTTAATTAAATAAATTCAATATTCATCATTGCAATTACTAATATTTATTAAAATATAGTACATATGAAAAAAAAAAATTAAAAGAAAAAAAAAAGAAAAAAGATAAAAAAAAGAAAAGATAAAAAAAAAGAAGAATATAAACTAAAACTAAAACTAAATAAACAAATCAAAACAAATCAAATCAAATCAAATCAAAAACAAAAATAAAAACAAAAACAAAGTAAGTATACATAAAAACTAGATTTATATGAAATTAAAATTAAATCAATTAAACTTCCTGTGCTGGAGCTTGTTCTAAAACTTGATCTTCTGAAACTGCAAATTGACGTTGTGATGTGGATCCAGTATCTTGATTTTGACCATTAATCCAAACTTTATTACCAGTTGGTGTAATACTATTTTGTGAAATTTGTCTACCATCAGGGTGTTGATATGCACAATTAACATTTGTACAATTAACACCAAATTTACAAGGTTCAGTAAATGGATGTAAAAAGGAACAATCAATTCTAGTACAACTTGAACCATCTCTGCATAAAATTTGTGAACTTGCATGTCTTTTTGGACATCTAAAATTTTTGCAATAACTACCAAATTTACATTGTTCTAAACTTCTTTCAAATGTATTTGTATTTGAATTATTATTAATTCCATTACCATTATTGTTAGAATTTATATTTGATTTATTTTCAGGTGTAAAATTTGGTGATGAATGAGCCCTTGCACAATTGGTATTCTTGCAATCTTTATTATCAACACACCATTGTAAAATTGTAACTTTTGCATCTTTATTTACAGGTGTTGGATGACCAAATGGACATAATTCTTTTTGACAAATTGATCCAAATTTACATAATGTAATACCTGTATTAATTGGTACTTTATTAAACTTATTTTGCATTCTAGATTCTCTAACCCTTTCATATTCTTTATATAATTCATCATCTTCACCTGGATGTAAAAATGTACATGTACGGTTTTGATTTGGACAATCTGGGAAACTACGACAAAATTTCGTAGGATGTGCATTTGGACAAATTTTATTTGGACAATGTGGGAAATCCTTACATCTTTCAGTTGGTCTAGTATTAATAAAATTTGTTGTCATATCATTATTATTATCAAGTGACATTTCAATCATTCTTGACATATTATTTTGTCTCCTCGGATTGTTATTCTTGAATGATTTGGTGTTTTTAAAATTATTTGAATTTCTAGAATTCTTTGTAAAATCAAACCTATTAGGTGTATTATTAAAACCACGCATATTATTATTATTATTATTATTATTATTATTCATATTATTATTCATATTGTTGAAATTATTAAAAGTACCATGTGATGATGCATCTGAAAAACGTACTTCTTTATTCTCGTTACCATCTACTAACATACTGTTATCATCAATAGGTAAATTATTTGAAGTTGATTGACCCTTAGGATGAGTAGGTATTTGTATTTGAACTTCTCCTAACTGATGTTGTGGTTGTTGGATAGTTGAAGGGTCTAATTGGCCTTGATTGATTAAAATTTCATTAATAACGTCTTGAACAAATTGTTGATCAATAATATTACCAAATAATCCAGTGAATTCATCAACAATTTCAGATGGACTTCTATTATTCGAAATTAAAACTAATAAAAATTCAGCAACATAAGATGGATCTTCAGTATTCAATGATGCCAATCTAGCTGAAATTTGTTGTTTAAGTTGATTACCAAATTCACTATCTGGTTTAAAATCTTGAACACCCATTTCTGTATCGTTAATATATAGATAAATGTACTACTTTATTGAAAAGAAAAAAAAGAGAAAGAGATGATTGACAGGAAGTTAATCAAAGAGGGCAAAATTAAATGTGATTTTTTTTCTCTTTTTTTTTTATACTTTTGAACATTTTCACCAAAAATAAGAAAAAAACCTTTTTGGTGTACAGATGTTTTTATTTTTAATACACTTATTTAAGCTTCTTTTATAATTTGTGTTCACACATCTGTTATGTCGTAATTTCTGTTGGTTAAGGCAATTATAATCTTATTATGGCCAACTTCTTAATATATAGCTGTATATATCAAAGTAATCATTCAATTACATTTGAAATATGTAAAAAATATCATGCATATACACGTATATTAACAATAAAACTAAAGCTTCTTTAGCGTCGATCGGTGTGGACACTAAAAAAAAAACTCACAACTAGCCTACTTTGAAATGTGGGGGGAGTTGATAAGATAAACTAATTAATTGCAAAGCAATGAAAAAACTGGAGTATAAAACTAATACTATTATTGCACTTTTAAAGGCCATCAATTTCAGCTTTAACTTTCATATTCTTGTTAGATCTAGAAAATGAATAGTTGATCCACCAGATAGTAACATACAAGTTTTTGTTGCCTTTTTAATATTATTGAAACTACATAAAGAGTTTTACCAACAAATTTCTTTAACTTTTTAATACTTTTAAGAATCATCCACAAATAGCACATAATTATAAGTAATTATATGCCTAAAATTAAATACTATGATGTAACAGAAGAAGAATACAAATTTTATTCCATGTAATTTAAGCGGGTATTATTAAGTAACAAATCGTATATGAGCTATTGGTTTCTTTTCTTTTATTTTTCTATCCATAAAATTTACTAAATTATCTCTATATATGTGTATATTTTCTTATCCATAAAATTTACTAATTTCCCTATGTGTATGTATATAAATCCAAAATCTCTATAACTTTATCTCTTATGAGCAAACATTAAATTCGTAGCTAAAAGCAGGCAAATACCTAAAGTGCCAAAAATGAACATTTTACCTACAACGCTATCAAAATGCTGTGTATGTTCAAAATGACTGTTTAAATCATCCTCATAATTTAGACTTGATTTTGGTTCTGATTTTGATTTTAACTTCAATTTTAAAATTAAATTAACATTTTTGTTGTCATTATTGTAGTTTAAGATAGTGGTTAAATCTTCCATTGAATCAATAATTATAAAATCGTTTTTAATATCAATATAACCGAGTTGAAACGATAAATAACTATTACTATTTGAATTTTTAATGTTTAAAATTTGTTTATTAATTTTTTTATCAATTTTCATATTAATTTCATTGATTATATTTAAAATTTTGATTTCAGATTCTGTAAAACTGAAAATATAAATGTTATCATTTAATCCAAAATTTAAACAACTATCCTCTAATACTTTAACTTTAAAATAAACATTTTCATTGATATTTTTATCGTCATCATCAGCAGTTTCAGGATCATTATCATTATCATTATTTTTACAGTCATTTTGATTGTCATTTCCAATAGTTGAATTAAAACTTGACCTTTTTTCGATTAAATAATCATTATTTAATGTAAAAGATGATTTATTCAAAGGTATTTCCAAAGAATTCCAAAACTTATTCCAAGGTAACTGATTATTATTATCAAATTCATTAATTGAAGAATTATTTAAAATTTTGAGTAATTCATAGGTTAAATCCAAGACATTAATCAAACCAATTACATTATCCTTTGAATCTTTAATTGGTAAATTTAAATATTTACCTTCATACATTAAACGCAATGCATCAAAGATTTTAATTGAATTGATTGCAAATTGAGGTTTTGGAGTCATGATTTTAATAACTTTTGAAAGTTTCGAATCGATTTTAGAAGTAATTACTCTATAAACCAAATCTTTTGTTGTTAAAATACCGATTATATTATTAATTGAATTTAAATCATTTAAATTTTGAACTATTAAACAAGCATTAATATTATTTTTTAATAAAATTTGTGATGCATCCCAAATTGAAGTTCTTGCATCAATAAAGAAAGGTTTTTTAATTTTTAAATTTAATAAAGTAAAATTCAAATCATTGAAAATTTCATCTGATTTAATTGATAATCTATCTAATCTTATAATTACATTATAAAAACAAGTTGTAATATCAAGCATACCAAGAACTGAATCATTTTCATCAATTAATGGTAAATGTCTAATTTTTTTAGTAACCATCAATTTTAATGCGTCATTTACACTAGTTGACATTAAGATAGAAAAGGGATTTTCAGTCATAATTAAAGAAATTGAAGAATTCAAATCTAAATTTTTGGCAACGGCTTTAAATGCTAAATCTTTGGTGGTTGTTAAACCAATTAATTTACCATTATTTTCATCAGTAATTATTAAACAATGAGTCCTTTTCTCCTTCATTAATAATGAAGCTGATAAAATTGATGTTTCAGCATTACAATTAACTGGTAAATCACTTAACTTGAGTAAATTAAATTTGGTATTGCTCATTATTAAATTGTAACTATGTGAATAGGTGGATGAACGAAAGAAAAGTGATAAACATAACAAAAATAGGAAAACAAAATAACACAATGTAAATAAATATCTATCTTATCAGAGATTTCCTAAACGAGAAAATTAAAAAAAAAAAACAATAAAACAATAAAACGCTATCGGAGCGAAATCATCCTCATGAGAAAAATATTTGAATCAAATTATAATTAGTAAAATCTAAAAAATCAGACGATAAATGATACTGTTATTACTATTATTGTTATTGTTATTCTTATCGTTATTCTTATTATTATTCTTTGCAGTACCTATTATTAACACTTCAAAACAGAACTTTGTAAAAAAAAAAAAAAAAAAAAAAAAGGTATACCAACTAGGTGAAAGGAGATCATTGAGTGATCTGAGATTACATAATAAATATATGTGTGTGTAGAACGATATACTTAAAAGCCGATACTCTACAAGCAAAATACATAAGAAATAAAAGTTAATGGATTTATTTGATGTTAGTCTTGTCAATCCTTTCAATACTTTAAAGCCAAATAATTATTAAACAATGTGATTATGGAAATAAAATTTTTGTAATTTAATTTTTTAGCACGAATTACAGAGTGAGAATAATACTTTAATAACAATAACAAAAAGTTAAGAAAAGAAACAGTAATTTAACAGGAAAAAAAAATTGAATAAAATTGAATAAAACTGAATAAAACTAAATTAAATTAAATAAATTAAATAAATTAAAAATGTTTTATTTTAATACGTCACTTCAAGAAAAAAAAAAAGAAACAAAAAAATTTGTTTTTTTATTAAAATTGAATTGTTGACCGTTTCTGGCAGTGTAATTATTACTGTTGTATTGCCTAATTAGGAAATCAAATGGACAAAAAAAAAAGAAACGAGGAACAAAAAAGAAACGAGAAAGAGGAAAAAGAAATTTTTTCTCTTTTCTTTTTTTTTTTTACTGTTTTTCTGTTTTTTTTTGTTTGGACGTTTTAAAGGACGTTTTAAAGGAGTAGAAGAAAAAGAAAGGAGAAGGGGTACAATATTTTACATACTATTAAGATATTTATCGTTCATTTATTTGTTTATTTATTTATTTATTTATTTTAATACTATAAATAAAACTATCACTTTAACTATTTGTTATTTAAATACTTTATTATTAAAGCTAAAAAGTAAATGTAAATGTAAATGTAAATGTAAAACAATTGTAAAACAATTGTAAAACTCAACTGAAAACAATTTGAAAAAAAAAAAAAAAAAAAAAAAAAAAAAAAAAAAAAAAAAAAAAGAAAAAAGAACAAAGTCTAGAATCGCGCACTAACAAAAATTTTCAATTTCTTTATTTGTTGACAAACTTTCGGACTCAAATCAAATTCAAAATGTATAAAAAGGAGACTAATTTCCTTTTTTGTTAAATTGGATTCCCGTTTTTCGTGTATATTGAAAATTTCCCCTTTGATCTGCCTTGATTCCGTTTTTTTTTCTCTTTTGATCTCCTTTTCCGATCTTCTTTTTTGTTTACTATTTAGTTTATTTTTCTTTCCTTATTTTCTTCTTTTCCTTTACCTTCTTTTTTCTTTACTCTCTTTTAATTTTTTTTCTTTTGTTACTATTCATTAGACAAAAACCAACTATATTACATTCCTTAAATTAAAGTTACCAACTATTTTACATTCCTTATAATACTTTATACATATATATTTTGTTTCTGTCATTCTTTATTACAAATTAAATTAAATCAAAATGAAATTTACTCAAGCTTTATCATTATTAGTTTTATCAACTTTATCAAATGCTGTTCCTGTTGCAATCAAACATCAACATCATATGCATAAAAGAGATGAAGTTACTGTTACTGAACTTCATACAGTTATTGTTAATGCAGCAAATCCAACTGCTGCAGCTGCAACTGCTGTTGTTACTTTAGTTAATTCTGCTGAATTTGATGCTGCAACTACTGAATCTACTGAAACTTCTTCAACTTCAACTTCTACCTCTTCAACTTCAACTTCTACTTCCGAAGAAACTTCTTCAACTTCAAGTACTGTTGCTGCTTCTACTGAAACATCTTCTGTTGAAAAGAAATCAACTTCTTCTTCTTCTTCCTCCTCATCTTCTTCTTTTGAAGATGGTACTATTCCATGTTCTGAATTCCCTTCAGTTAATGGTATCGTTTCAGTTGATTGGTTAGGTTTTGGTGGTTGGGCTTCAGTTATGGCATTTGATGGTTCAACTTCTGAATCTTGTACTGATGGATTTTATTGTTCTTATGCTTGTGAACCTGGTATGTCAAAAACTCAATGGCCATCAAGTCAACCTGCTGATGGTAGATCTGTTGGTGGTTTATATTGTGATGGTGGTTATCTTTACAGATCAAATACAAATTCTGATTCATTATGTGAATCTGATTTATCAACTGGTTATGTTAAATCAGAAATTTCTGATTCAATTGCACTTTGTAGAACTGATTATCCAGGTTCTGAAAATATGGTTGTACCAACTGAATTACAAGGTGGTTCAACTCAACCTTTATCAGTTGTTGATGAAGATACTTATTATACTTGGGAAGGTATGAAAACTTCTTCTCAATATTATGTTAATAATGCTGGTGTTAGTATCGAAGATGGTTGTATTTGGGGTACATCTTCTGCAGGTGTTGGTAATTATGCCCCAATTGTTATTGGTGCTGGTTCAACTGGTGGTTTAACTTACTTATCATTGATTCCAAATCCAAATAATGGTAATGCTGCTAATTATAACATTAAAATTGAAGCTACTGAAGGTTCAACAATGAATGGTGAATGTACTTATATTAATGGTGAATTTTCTTCACCTGATGGTTGTACTGTTACTGTTACCTCTGGTTCTGCTAATATCATCTTCTATTAGATGTTGCAAAATCATTCCTTTTCTTTTTCTTCCTTTTTTGCTAGTTTCATTTTATTGTTCATTCGTTGTTATTGTTGTTATTATTTTTTTTTTTTTTTTACTCAACCAGTTGTTTAAATAATTTCTTTATTTTATCAAACTGTGTTTGTTATTCTTTTGATACCATTATTGTTTTGTATAAAAAAAAAAGAAGATACTAGCTATATAAATTATATTTAGAATTAAAATCTTTTGTTTTTGTTAAATTTCCGTTTATGGTAATTAATGAATCCGGATTTTGCGGAGAGTGGTGATATTTGTGCGAGCACATTGTAAAAAAAAAAAAAAATTAAAAATTCTGTATTGTTGTTTATTGCACGCACTGTGTGGGGTGGGGGACTTGGGAAGTGTTCCTTTCTCCCTTATCTGTGCCTCCTTTTTTTTTCTGTTTTTGTACATCCTCTACCTTAATTTTACCTTTTCTGGATGCTTCAAATATATGATAATAGACAAATAATGTATCAAACAAAATATTCTGAAGAATTTGGAGACTCTTATCCACAATTGAATGATAAACCAAATTTTAAAACTGTAGATTCAATCTATGAGAATAGATTACGTCAATTTATCGACAATGGTCAATATAAAGATTTAAATTTACCAAAATTTTATAATAGGGAACGTTTAACACTTTCAAATGTTGATGAACCATTAGAATCTGAGGGTTCTGGTATTTGGTTAAAGCAATGGTCAGCACCTGACTTAACTAAGCCTTTATTTAATGATATTATACCTTCAAAACTTGATGAATTTAAAATTTGTAAAGCAGGTGAAGCAATTGTAATGTCACCAAAATGGAGCTCACATTGGTTTCAAGTTATAATTAGAATTTCAAAAGATTGGTTTGATGATATTAATTCTGGTAAAGGTAAACAAAATAATGAAGTTTTAACATTTGTTTGGGATGCTGGTTGTGAAGCAATGGTTTTCGATATAAATGGTTGTCCATTACAAGGTTTAACGGGTGATGGTGAAAGAACTGAATGTGAATTACCATTAAGTTGGTTCAAGTTATCCAAGGATGGTAATTTTATGAATGTTAAATTTTTCATTGAATGTGGTTGTAATTCAATGTTCGGTGGTGGTGGTGATATTTATGGTTTAAGAATTTGTGAATTAATTCAATTTAATTATCAAGCTAAAGCTTTATATTATGATTTTTTGATTTTAAGTGATGCAGCAAGAGAAAATTCTGCACCTCAAAAACATAAAGCAAGAGAAATTTGTAATCATATTATGGACGTTTTTGATCCTGATGATATTAATTCAATTGAAAAATGTAGATCAATTGCAGCTGAGTTTTTAGGTAATAATGTTGATTCTTTCAAAGTTTTCAAAGAGAAAAAACTCAATAAATTTAATTCAGTTTATGCAATTGGTAATTGTCATATTGATACTGCTTGGTTATGGGATTTTGCAACTTCTAAAACTAAAATTGCTAGAAGTTGGTCGACTCAATTGAGATTAATTGAAAAATATCCCGAATATGTTTTTGTTGCTTCTGCTGCTCAGCATTTTAAATGGTTAGTTCAATATTATCCTGATTTATATAAAAAGATTAAAAAGGAAATTGTTAAGGGTAAATTTATACCATTGGGTGGTTCATGGGTTGAAAATGATACTAATTTACCAAGTGGTGAAGGTTTAGTTAGGCAATTTTTATTAGGTCAAAGATATTTTCAAAATTTATTTGGTGCTAAAAGTGATATTTTTTGGTTGCCTGATTCTTTTGGTTATTCATCACAAATTCCACAAATTTGTAGATTATGTGAAATTCCAAAATTTTTAACTCAAAAATTATCTTGGAATAATATTAATACTTTCCCTCAAAATTCATTTAATTGGGTAGGAATTGACTGTTCTCAAGTTATGGTTCATATGCCACCTGACAATACTTATACTGCAGATGCGAATTTTGGTGATGTTAAAAGAAGTGTTTTAAATCATAAAAATTTATATGATGATCAAAAAGGTATGTTGTTATATGGTAAAGGTGATGGTGGTGGTGGTCCAACACCTGAAATGATTGAAAAATTAAGAAGATGTCGTGGTTTTGCAAATAATGCAGGTGGTGAATTCCCACAAGTTGAAATGGGGTGTACCGTTAATGATTTTTTTAATGATTTATCAAAAGATACTGATAACGGTAAAAAATTACCTTCTTGGAGAGGTGAATTATATTTGGAATATCACAGAGGTACTTATACCACTCAAGCAAAAGTCAAAAATTATATGAGAACTGCTGAACTATTAATGCATAATGTTGAATTATTTTCTACATTAGCATCTATTTTAACTAAAAGTTTTAAATATCCTCTTGCTAAAATTGAAAGTATCTGGGAAAATATTTGTTTATGTCAATTTCATGATGTTTTACCTGGATCTTGTATTAATAAAGTTTATGGTGAAGATGTTTGGCCAATGTTAGAAGATGTTGTCAAAAATGAAACGAAATTATTGAAAAATTCACTTTTACAATTTGGATTATCAACTAAAAAAGATACTGTTTATAAGCATTTGGTTAAATTGAGTTCACTCCCATGGGAAAAATCATCAATTGAAATTGTTGAAAATTTACCAAATTATTTGCTTTCAATTTCTCAAAAAATTGATGACAAAAAAAATTTGATTTATTTATCAGGTTCAACTATAATGAAACCATTGGTTACTAAAATTAAATATCCTTCATCAATCATTAAAACTGATGATGGTTTATTTGTAATGGAAAATTCAAAATTGAAAGTAGTAATTGATTCAGATGGTATTATATTAAGTTTGGTAGATTTATTAAGTAATCGTGAATTGATTAATAAAGATACAATGAAAGGTGGTAATCAATATGTGATGTTTTCTGATACACCATTGAATTTTCCAGCATGGGATACCGAACTATATTCTCTTAATAAATTTAAATATGTTTCAAAATCAATTAATTGTTCAATTAAATATAATGGTCCCTTGTTGAGTGCATTGGAAGTTGAGCATGAGCTTTCACCAACAAGTAAAATTACTACCCTAATTTCACTTGAAGGTATTAATGATTTGTCAGCGATTTCATCAATTAAATTTAAATGTAGGGTTTCTTGGAATGAAACATATCAATTCTTGAAAGTTCAATTTCCAGTTAATATTTCAGCTGATTTTGCAAGTTATGAAACACAATTTGGAATAACTAAAAGACCAACACATTTCAATACTTCTTGGGATGTTGCTAAATTTGAATGTTGTATGCATAAATTTGTTGATTTCTCTGATTACAACTATGGTGTTTCGTTAATTAATAATAATAAATATGGTGGTTCAGTCCATGGTGACATTATGACTCTTTCTCTATTGCGTGCACCAAAATATCCTGATGAAAAGGCTGATATTGGTGATCATGAATTCGAATATGCGATTGTCCCCCATTCAGGTCCATTAGGTGTAACTACTGTACATGCTGGTTGGGAATTTAATGAACGCATGCCATCAGAATTATATTTGGCGTCAGACAAGAAAAACTTATTACAATGTTTGGATGATCTAATTACCATTTCAGGTGATGAAAATATTATTTTATCAAATATTAAACGTGGTGAAGATGATTCAGATGTTGATTACGACGGTGGTTTAATGACAAATTTACCAAAAAAATATGTTGGATCTCAAACTATTGTTTTGAGAGTATATGAATCCCTTGGTGGTATTAGTAATGCAACTATAAAAATTGGAGCTGGTGTAACTGTTAAAACAGTCTTAAAAACAAATTTATTGGAAGAAGAAAAGGAACAATTGGAAGTTTCATCTTCTGGTGAATTTTCTTTTAAACTAAGAGCTTTTGAAATTGCAACATTCAAGGTTATTCTAGATTAACCTTGATGTTTTATGTTTTTTTTTTTAGCATTGTTGCTTTTGTTTGTACTCTTCTTGTTATTGTTATTATTTGTAAAAAGTATATTAAAAAAAATGCTTTGTAAATCAAAAAAAAGAAACGACCAGAGTGAGGATTGAACTCACGATCTTGCGATTAACAGTCGCACGCCTTAACCAACTTGGCCATCCAGTCTTTAATGAGTTTGTAAATTTTAAAATTATTTATGACAAAAATATATCACGTGAAAAATAATGAAAAATGAATTTAAAAAAAATTTTTAAAAAACTTTCCTCAAGGTGAAATGAAAAAATTTGATTTTTAATTAATATTACGTAACATCATGTTATTGTGATGAAAGCATTGAATACGTATAAATAAAGTAATGACAAAATACCCTTACATTGTATTGAAATACATTTCATTGATTTAAGCTAAAAGATGAAAAAAATGGATATATATGTACAAAACCTTTCCCCTAAGGAAAGAATATGCAATTTTTGGTTGGAGAAAATTATTGGTCAAGTAATTCACGCAATACTAGCTTCAATATGCCAATTAATGTAATTTGAGATATTATATTTGCTCATATTAAGCAAACTAATAATAAAAAGACCAATCTAATTACTTATTTAGTGTTTCGTTCGTGTTCTATATAATAAATGACTTTCCTTTATCATAATATGTGGCTATTTTATATGACTTTGGTTAACTTTATACATTTTATATAGTCTAATTTGATATTGAATACACAATAAACATCATATTAGTAAAAAAAATCAAATATTTTACTTATGTCGGGCAAATTTTCATCCATTATTCTTTCAAGTTATTTTTCAGGAGCATACGAGCCTTTAGTTGTTCAAGTGGACTATCAAGTGTAGTGGGTGGAATTCTTTCATCAATCTTAAAAGATGCATGATCTGATGTTTCAATTATCCACTTAAAAATTTCATCCTTGAGTTTGGATGCAACACCTTTAAATTCTTCTTTCTCAATTAGGTTGTGCAATTCACCCGGATCTGATATGTTATCGTATAACTCAGCTTTTTCGTATAATCTATAAATATATGTGAATTGTTTATTTCTAATTGAAACAGCCCTTCCAACTAGCTCTACATCTTCGTGTTGCAAATATGCTTTGATATCATAAGGAAATGTGGAATATTCAATAATTGGTTCTTCAGACTTTAAAAAGCCACCTTCACTAAAAACATGATTTTTATGTTTAGTTTCTGAATCATTGATAAGAGGTAGCAAGGATTTTCCGTTATGTGGATATGGATGTTCAGGAAGCCCGCATAACTGGAATATTGTTGGGCCCAAGTCCACCATTTCACACAATGAGTCGATTGTTTTATTTTTTGGAATGAGAGGACCAGAAATAATCAACGGCTCATGAACCAAGGATTTTGATAATCCACTTGGCCATTTTTCCACCAATCCATAGTCACCAAGATATTCTCCATGATCCGTGAAAAAAAAAGTATAAGTGTTGTCCATCAAGTTTTGCTCTGTCATTTTTTCCATGATTCTACCCAGCTGATCGTCTATTCTAGTAATCATTCCATAATATGTTGCAATAACTTCTTTCCATGTGTTTTCATCAGCCCGATCAGTTCCACACCATTTCCGTAAGGCATCCATATATTTTGGTTCATATCCCGATTTACTTTCAAGTTTGAGTGGGGATGGCATTTTTTCTCTTTCATACATTGAAAAATATGGTTCTTCAACTGAAAATGGTACATGTGGAAAAATCAAAGGAATCAATAATACCCATGGTTTATCTTGAGGTGGAGCTTCCAGCCATTTTTCTGCAGACCGAATGGCAGCTTCATCATAATCAATTATCAAATCATCACCCTTTTTACCTCTATAAAACAACCTTTCCCAAATAGTATGTCCTTCTTCGATTTCTAATGCTTTTTCTTTTGGAAATGGTTTAATATTTAGTTTAAAATCAGGGGTTTCAATAAAACCATATTCGCTAACACTTAATTCCGCAGCATTTTCACCGAATAAATCACCACGTGGAGCCAAAATTGCAACATGATAACCATCTTGTTTTAAGGATTTGAATACATTTGGCTCCCAAGGTTGTAGCAAACTATTTAAACCCCGGTGACCATCAACGTGGTTATATTTTGAAGTAAACATAGAACATCTACTTTGGGAGCAAACAGAATTTTGTAAATAACAATTGGTAAATTTTGTACCATTTTTTGAAAGTTTATCAATATTTGGGGTGTAAATCGTTTCATTTCCAAAAGCCCCAAGACAGTCATATCGCAGTTGGTCCGGCATGAACATTACCACATTTGGCCTGTTTATTTTTTTATTTGGTTTTCCCATTATTCCTTCCTTTGACTTCAATTATTACCTTGATAGTTTAATCAAGTTTTGGCAAAACTTTGATCAAAATTTTTCAATTTTCCAAACACTCGAAGATGATCGAAGTTTTCATTTATCGGTTTTCATGTAAAGATCTTAAATACTAATATTTTATTTTTAAGCGGCTTTGACCGCACTGTGGCTTTTTCATTTTTGGAAGTGTGGCACTTCCAGATTGTGGTTCCATTCTCAAGGACTAAATAATACTAAAGAAGTAAAATATATTATAGGCCCATAGAAATATATAATCAAATTCTAATACAGAAATGGTAATTTTTGACATTTTGGCTATTCTTTTTAACTGTTTTTCCGTGAATCAAATTGGGAATTTTTTCAGATTTAGAGATAATGTCACGTGTTTTGAAGTTTTGCTTTTTATTTTGATCTTTCTTTTTGACAAATTCATGCTTTTCTTTTGTGTGACACTTCATTTAGGTATATAGTTTTCATAAGTCCAGTAAGATTATACAACGTTTTTTGATCATTATAAAAACAAATATTTAAAATAAAATTGTAGAAGATACCTTTTTTAGTTATTAAGCTTTCCTTTCAAATAATGCCAAAAGTAAATCAAGTTCTGTTTCAGTCAAACATGAATGTCTTTGAAAGCTTGCGAACATTAAAGACTCTTAAAAATCAATTTAATTTGACTCTAGGATTAACTTGCCTGCTGTTAATATCCTCTTCATTTACATGGGGGTTTGATAACCAAGGTTATGCAACTATTCAAGCAATGGAT
>JAJMES010000347.1:0-15272 GCA_030574275.1 Pichia sporocuriosa | reverse complement strand
TAAAAAATGGAGAAGCCACTTAAATATAGTTCGAACAGTTTCAATATCAGAATTCACAGAACAGGAAAGCAATCACAGAACAAACAAACAAACAAACAAACGGCAGAAATACCCAGCGCGGGTAAATAACCCGCGTTCGTCATCACCATCAAGGAAAAATTTTCGCGGATTAATTTATTTGTGGGGCAATATCAACCGGAAAATACTAAAAAAAAAAGTGGAGAGACAAAAACTAAAAAAAAAAAACAAGTGAGGGGAAGAACGGCAAAAAGGGGTTTATCGGTCTTTCCAAGTTGTATGTGTGACAGAAAAGGAGACTATAGATATAAGTTTTATGGAATTTTTCAACAATTTAATTATAATACAATTAATTACATTACAACACTACATTATTACACATTACACATTACACATTACATGTTATTCTTAAGTCTGGCTAATGTTTCAAATAATTTACTTGCCTCATCGTCTTGATTTTGGTTGTTTTCCAAACTTGTAGTCGTATTGATATTGGAATTAGAATTGACATTGCTTCCAGGTGTCATGTTTTGTAGTCTTGTTAGTAATCCTCCAACTCCATTAGATGGCATCTGTGAAGGTACAGATGGTGGTGTCGGTTGTGCATACATAGATCTTACTGGTTGCTGTTGATGCTGTTGGCTCTGTTGCTGATGTTGTTGTTGTTGTTGATTCACCAATGACATCATAGCCTTCAATGATCCTTCATCAAGTGATGATAATTGATTCATCAATTGGGATGCAATGTTGTTATTAATATTGGTATTATATGGAGGATTACTTTGATTATTAGAACCTGCATAATATCCACCATGTGATTGTTGCATTGATTGTGGTGGTTGATTATATCCATAGTAAGAATTTTGCTGATTATTTTGATTTGGTGGTGGTTGATAATTTCGATTATTCGAATAACTATTATTGATCGGAGCAACTTGTGGTGGTAAATGCTTTTGTTCTTCTTGTTGTCTTGGTGAATATCTTGGATAATTAGTATTAGAATTATTAATCATATTCCTATTAGAATCTGGATTATACCTATTATAGGTATTATAGTTAGAATTGTTATTGTTGTTGTTATTATTATTATTATTATTATTATTATTATTACGTGGAACGTATCTATCCCTATCATCCCTATAATCCCTATGACCTCTTCTTCTATCCATACGATCTCTATCATTCCTTAAACGAGTATCTCTACCTTCATTCTTTCTTCTATCATTCATATTATTATAATCTGGACGATAAGTATTAGAATAATTGTTGTTATCATAATTTTCATTATTATCATTATCAGTAATACCTCTTTTTGATTGTTTTAAAATAAAATTAATTCCACTTTCCATTGAAATATTTTCGTATTCATCAAATTTGATTGCTCCATCATTTGAATTTCTTTGAAATAAGAATAAATTAATTAATTCTAATTTACCTGTAACAATTGTTGCGCAAACACCTGAATATGCAGATTCTGAAATTACTTCTTGAGGTATTTCATCACATGAATTATCAACATGTTTAATACTACATTCTAATCCAACTTCATTTAAACTATTAACTAATAAATGATTAAAACTTGCATCTGATTCATTTGATATAATGACTCTAACTTTCTTATTTTCTATTGAATTCTTCATTGATGAATATGATGATATTTGACCTTCATTATGATAATCTCTTACTGGTGATCTTTCCCTATCTCTATTCCTACTTCTTAATCCTCTATCTCTATCCCTTGATTTTGTTTCAGTATGCTTTTCATGAGTTTTAGAAACTTCTAAATGCATTAATCTATTATGTAATGGAACATGTTCTTCTCCCTTTATTGCAGCTTGACAAGATTTTGAATTTGTAAATTGAACAAATCCATAACCTTGTTTCATATTAACAGCTTTAACTTCACCATATTGATTAAAAACTCTCCAAACATCTGATATTTTTAAAGAGTTAACAGCTAAATTACCAACAAACAGTCTAGATCCAGGTGGGAAATTTAAACATTCAAATTCTTTTGAATAATTCTTTTCAGAATCTCTTTTAAATTCATCAAATTGATATTTTTCATCTGTATCCATTGGTAATGTTAAATCTGGACGACGACAAAATGGATTAATTGGTACTAATAATTGACGATCATCATTTGGTTTTAAATTATGCTTATTATAAGAAGTTGTTGCGGAAAAATTTAAATTAACTTCAACAGGATTTACTTTTTTGTTAGATGAATTTTCAAATGTATTTATAAGAACGGATTCTTTTTCTGTTGGTGATAAAAAATTAAATGAAGGATCATTAAATAAAGGACTTGTAATGAAAAATTGGACAACTTCATTAAATAAAGGAACATTAATATTTGAATATTTATCAGAAACAATTGGGATTTCAGGAATCGAAGGGCTGGTGTTAGCATTAGAATTAGATTTATGTGACGAATCAATATCAGGAGTATTTGGATCATAATTATTATCATTATTATCGTCAATTATTTCTAATGAATTTTCACTCTTTGTTTCATTACTAACTTCTGATTTATTTTCATCTTTATCTTTATCTTTATCTTCATCTTCATCTTCACCATTACTATCATCATCGTAAACATAATTATTTTTATCAATAATATCAACACTTTCATCCGCAAATTTTACATTTTTGATACGAGGTGCATTAGTGTTAGTACTAGTGGTATCAATAGTGGCATTAGTATTAGTGGTATTAACAGTATTAGTAGTATTAGTAGTACTATTAGAAGTAGATGAGATGTTGTCAGAAGAAGTAGGTTCTAAGGTTTCAGGAGACTCTGGAATTTGGGGTTCATTGAGTTCTGGAGGAATATCATCAGTACTGGTATTATCAACAGTATTAGTATTAGTATTAGTAGTATTAGTAGTATTAGTAGTATTAGTAGTAGAAGTATTAGTAGGTGTAGGTGTAGGTGTAGGTGTCTTAGAATTAGCCGTAACAGTTGGATTAGTATTTACGGATTCTAATTCAGGGTTATAATCATCATCAATTGATGTGACTGAATGTAATTCGTTATCCATCTTAATGAAAATAGTTCAGCTAATAGGTGTGTAGTGACCAGTTTATAATGTAATAAGAAAAAGAAAAAGAAAAAGAAAAAGAAAAAGAAAAAGAAAAAGAAAAAGAAATAAAAAGATAAATTACAGAGAAGAATAAAAAAGGCAAACCAGGGAAGAGAGAGTTAGAAAAAAGAAAAAAAAAAAAAAAATAATGTTCTGCTGGAGGGCAAAATAGGATATGTGAAAATGACGGTGCGAAATTTTCAACATTTCACAAGAAAAAAAAAAAAAAGGGGGAAAACATAAACACGTGACTTCCGACCAATAACATTTATGCTATTTGGTATTAGTTTTTGTCTTGTTTGTTGCCAATAAGAAATTATGTTATATTACAAAGTTATTATATAAATCAACCATCATAAAAGTACAAACCCACATTTGTACATCAGAGGATAATATTTATATAAAAATATAGAGTTAAAAGCTATAGTCGGAATGGGGGGTATTCGTTGGGATAGTAAATATCTTTTCAGTATGAATGTATGAATTTATGAATTTTGTGACATCAATTTGATAGTTTCTAATATCTTCGTCAATCGTTGAATCATAATAAAAAAAATCATAATAATAATTTATGATACATGAATATGATATTCTGATTCACCATAAGTAAATAAATAAATAAATAAATAAATAAATAAAATGTGAACAATTTAGTAAATGAATTATTTTGTTATATAGATACTCTCATTTTAAAACTTATTTCTTTTGCTCGTTTTGTTCTATTTTACCATTCTGCATAATATTTTCTAATTTACCATTTGAAAGGTTTGATTTGGAATCGTTTGCAACTGATCTATCAACTGGACATGGTACTATACTGTTAGCCAGTACTAGGGAAAAAGCGACAAGAAAAGTAGTTGAAAAGATTGATCTTGAAATAACTGCTCTGTTTGATGCTCTAATCATTGTATTAATTTTCTTTGATTTGATTTATCCTATAAAATATGAATGATATTAATAATAATATTAATAATAATTATTGCAACAACAAACAATTTAAATGGAAAAAAAAAAAAAGAAAGAAAAAAAGCAGTGCTGAAATAAAATTTACTATATCAAATCAATCACTCGCGCTCTTCTTATTGGTTGAAAGATTTTTTTTTTTCTTTTTTTTTTTTGTTGCTTACGTGTGCGTGCTTACATAACAAGGTTACCCGGTTTATTTTAATCTTTTTTTTTTTCTTTTGACTTTTTTTTTTTTTTTTTTGCTCCTTTTTTTTGCTCTTTTTCCTCCCATTTTTTTTTCACTTTCCGTATCATAATTTTGATTAACTACTCATCATTATGTGTCAATTTATTAAAACCATAGAAGGCATTACAATACAATTCGAATTTTATACTACAGTCCATAATGTTTAACCGTCGTGCAATCATAAATTTAAAACAACAGTTTGCGCGTTATAATTCTTCTTCTACAGGTTCTGGTTCAGGAATCCCAAAATTGGGAACAACCCCAAACAGGTTCAATTCTAAATCTTCAGCTTTTAACTTAAAACCTGCTCTTCCCGATGGATTATTTTATCATCCAGCGCCTGCAGCACCAAATCCTGAAATCACACCAAAGGCTTTTCTACCAAAATCAGATATAAGATTAAACTCAGATTTATATTATCCCGAACAAGATTCTTTTATAACTGAAAATATCAACCATATGCCAGTACTTTCACAATCGAAATCTCCTAAAAACTATAATTTGGATTCATCAGTAGTAGATCAATTACAACAAATGAGAAATGATGGTGCAACCAGAAAGCAAATGAAAGAAAAATTCAATGTTAGTGATAACTTCATTAGTTTAGTAACTAAACCAAATCCTACAACAGTTGCAAACCAAAAGAAAATTTTAAGAAAATCCGTAAATAAATGGTCAACAAAGACTTTAAAGGCTAGAAAGATAAAAGAAGTCAAGAAATTACAATGGGAGAGAGATTTATAGTTTTTTTTATTTTTTTTTAATGATTCTTGTATATATATATAAGCATAACCTTGAATAAATTTGTTTTAAATGTTTAATTAAAAAATTATCTTTATAAAGTTATAATACACACACTATATTATCGTACCTATTTTACATTTTATATCATTGATCATATCGTGCATATCGTGCATATCGTGCATCTCTTTCATATTCTTTTAAACATTTGTTTAGTATTTCTTCATCACCAGGACAAAGCTCCATATGTAAAACCACCTTATTATCACCATAATTCACATACACAAAATATTTCTCCTCTTGAATATGATGTATCGTTCTAATAATACAATTTCTGTCGTTATCAATACATTTGAGTCCGTTTACATTCACATAGTCATAAACAACAGTACCAGCCCATTCACCAGTATATTTTTTAATCACCAAACGTAAACCAGGTATGATCGATCTATTACCATTTTCATCCTCTATACTCTCAGTAGCTGAAACTTTGTGTAACTCAATCTGCCCGCAAAATAGATAACCAGATCCATGTAGCTTCGATGGTTGCATATCAAATGATACACTAACAACAGATTCCTCATTCTCGTTAGTTTCCGATGTAATTTCACTATAACTTTCTTGAAATACTATTGTATTTCTATTCTTTACAGAGACTTTCTTTACTATAGAACTCACTGGGGGTGGTACCTTAAAAAATGAAACCATAGATAACCTGTTGATCACCACCATATTCTGTATCAGTCTATCATGTAACCAGCTTTTGAATATATTATTTTCCACCCTATCTGTCACGACAGAGAATACAAATGTAAAGAAATGTTTAAATTCGACATCAACTTCAACACTTTGAATTGAACTTTCAAGAGATTCATGCAATCGATAAGAGTCATGAAAAGTATTTACACAGCCTTGAATGGAGCCGATCGACCATTTTTAATTTGTTTTTTTATTGTTTTTTTTTTAATTTTTTTTTTCTTTTTTTTTTTTTTATTATTTTTATTGCTATTGATTATTTTCACACATTCTCTCTCTTTCATCCTTTCAGTTGTCTCACTTTGTTGTTTCTGCATGTCTTTTTTTTTCTTTGTTTATAACTTATTTTGTTAGAGGATTTAATTGAACTATAGACGAAACGAATCTCAAATCAAGTTCCATATGTCTATATCTGTGAATGAGGTCAATTATTTGATATGGAGATACCTCCAGGAATCAGGTCTTGAAGTATCAGCATTTGCACTAGATGATGAAACATCCGTTAACAAACTAGATTCAGACTATGCTTCACATGTTCCGCTTGGCTGTCTTGTAGATTTAATTCAGAAAGGAATATTATATTCTAAAATTTCAGATTTAGTTGCCTGTGCAAAATCTGACTCTTTGTCTCAAGATGATATGATTAACCTTAATTTTAATTTCTTTACTGCCATGCATGAAATAAACAAGAACGATTCAACTGCAAATAGGAAAATAGTGAGCTCAGATTTAAATGATGAATCACAACGAAATTCATTACCAGAGATACAAACAGAAGGTCAGGAAACTACCAATTCAATACAAAAAACGACAGAAACACTCAAAAAGGATAATATACAAACACAAACACAAACACAATTACAACCTTTACCACAAGATTCTGCTGATGAGCATCATTTTATCAAAGTGATCAAGGAATCATTTGAATACGAATCTTCATATTCTGTATCATTTTGCCCAACAAACTCCTCTATATTGGCTTGGTCTCAACAAAATCATAAATCAATAATATATTCATTTGAAACAGATTCAAAATATCAACTAACTTTACCTTTAACATGTAAAGAAACATTATTAATATCATGGTCACCAACAGGTTCGTATTTAATAACCGCATCGGAAAATGGGGAGCTACGTCTTTGGTCGAACTCTGGGACTTTAATTAATACTTTGGCGATGCATCACTGGCCAATAGTTTCAGTTAATTGGTCACCTACTGGGAAATATATACTTTCGTTGGATATAAGAAATGTTGTAATTGTTTGGAATGCAGCAACTGCATCTGTCGTACTTCATTTAGATAAAGACAGTTGGTCACATTTAGATAAAAATTTGAACGAATTAATGAATAATGTAGATTCTTCCATTACTGAAGTCAATCACAAGAATTATGGTACTGATGTTTGCTGGTTAGATGATAACAAATTCGTTATACCCGGTCCTAATCACAAATTACTTGTCTGCCAGGTAACAAATGAGGAGAATAACAACAATAAGAACATAATTGGTATATTAACAGGTCATGAAGAATCAATTTGCTGTGTTAAATATAATCCAATTCTGAGACTTTTATGTTCAGCTAGTGAGGATGCAGTGATAAGAATATGGAAGGGTAATTCTACAAACAGTCTGCAGATTCTAACAGGTCATTCGTTAGCTATTTCTATGTTAGAATGGATAAATATTGCAGGTAAATGGTATTTATTAAGTACCTCATTAGATGGTACAATAAGAATCTGGGATTTTGTACAAAACGAATTAATAGCCTTAGAAAATGCTGACGAAGGTCAGGCACTACTATGCGGGGCAGTTTATTGCTCTGAAGATGAAAAAAATGAAATATATTTAGCAACCGGAGATTCATCCGGTTCTGTCTGCGTTTGGCGAATAGAAAGAGATCCAAAAAATACTATTAAGATACGACAAATTGGATTATATCAACATTATGGCTCAGATGGTGAGGGATCAACCGAAGAAGGTGAAAAAAATAGAGGATTTGCTTCTCAAATAAGTTGGAGCAAGGATGGTACGAGATTGGCCGTTAGTTTCAACGTCGGTAAAAGTGTCGTTATAAGTGTTCCTTAATATTTCAGATTTTGTAATTTATTTAGTTCTGTATTACTACTACCTGTACTGCTATTGATTTTAAAGCAGCGTATTATTGCGTGTATATATTGAAAATTATAACCATTGTAAACATAAGATATACATACATATATGCCACTAATTATTCTTTAGAAAATAACCCAAAGATAATTTAGCTATTGATTCATTAAATCATTAATTTATATTCTTAATCGAAATCGTCACATACGAATGATCCCTTTATTTTTTCACGTCTTTCTTAGACTGTGCCTGCGTATATTTTCTACGTTTAGCCAAGGCGTATCTCCAACTACGCACAACACCAGCTGTTAAAATACCCTTTGCACTTTGAACCAGTGCACTTGAACCAACTGTAGTTTCAATGGTCTCTGAAAGAGCACTACGTAAAGTATTTGGATTTTTCATTAATTCAGACGCAAGTTTACGAACAAATCTTGAGTTTTTAACTTTATAACCCGTTGGCAAATATTCCCATTCATGTACAGGAATGCTCAAAAGGGAATCAACTGAAGATGACAAATCTAAGTTTTGTAAGTCGTTATATGATATACCGAAGTTTTCATTATCATTTTCTCGGTTGTTGGCCATTGGTTTAACTGAAGGGTTAGATATTATATCCCGTGATATAACATCCTTGGAAAATTCACTTGAATATGTGTCTTTGAACATGTTGAAAAATCTCGATCTAAATTTTCTCGGTAGTTCAATCAATATATGAGCAGTTTGTTCTTCTGATATGTTAACAATATATGTGTTATCATTCATATCGCCATTCGCACTGGATAGTTGGATCAACTCAGGGAAGTAATTATCAAGAATTGGTTTGTACAGATTTTTGAAGAGCTTGAATTGATTATCAACAATATTTTTCACTTTATCCGGATTTTCACCCTTTACTTTCAACCTTGGATCACCCATATACGACAGTCCTGCAATTGTTAAATACAATTCACTCTCCTTGATTGTCTTTTTGTTTAATAATAAAAGCGATAACTTGACTGCATTTGCCAAATTGTATTGATTCAAAAATAAAAGACGTGGATTATTCTGTACAACTGCAACCGGCTTATGCAAACGACCAGACAAATACATTGTTGACCAATTTGTTAAATCATCAATCAAATTATCCGTTGAAGTTATTCCATATTTTAGCTCCAAAGGAGTTCCACCAATATTTAAATTAACAAAAGGATTAAAATAAACTCCGGCACCTAAAGTACTGACATGATTTATAACAGATGATCCAAAAAATTTAAGAAATGAATAATCCGAGCTATTTTGAACAAGATTTTGACGATGCCATTCTAATGGATCAGAAACCGCACATATCATATCAATTTGGGAGTTGGAGATGTCAACAGAGGAGCCTTGAGAGAAGACCTTGGATCCATATCCGAATGCATAATTAAGCGGAGATCCAAACCTTTTGACTACGCCATGTAAAATTTCATTCATCGGCGAATTTTCCCTTTCACTGCTATGTAACTGGTTACTCCCAAATTTATAGGGCAATGTATCTTCCTTTTGAATTTTATGTAAGGAACGTAAATAATAATGAAAATCTACTGGTTTTGATTGCAACTCTTCCAATTTCGCATCTAAAACAGATAAATCGTTGTCCGTTGATTTTTCCACCAACTCTTCACTATAATGTGAATCAACTTTCACCCTTATATTTGAATAAAATACATCATCTTCATCACTAGAAAGTTTTCCGATGTTAGAATGGGTTATTTTAGTGGATTCAAATCTAACACTGATAAGAGAAAAATTTCCATTTTGAAGTTCGGGGTTAGTGTAACTGCCTTTTTTGAAAATTTTACCCTTTAGGTATAAGGTATGTCTTGCCCCTACAACTCCAATCTTACTTGCACTTCTTGACAACATATTCCGCTTGAAATCAAAAGTATAACTTACCCCAAAGTTTATTTGAAATCAACAGACAAACAAATTTTCATGTAATATTGGAGGAGATTATTCATGTCTACAGACAATAATCCATCAGAGAAGCTGGAAGGGAGGAAGAAAAGAATAAAAAAAAAAAATGGCGACGATAGACGCAATTAAAACCGTACACCAGAGAATTTTTTTTTTTTTTCTTTTTTTTAGTTTTTGGTATGTTGTTTCATGAATCTGGCTTGTTTTGTTTTGATTTGACCTGTTTTAGTTTCCTTATTGTTTAATTTGTCCTCCAGCTGTTCTTACTTTGTTTTGATCATCAAAGTGTGAAATGGATTATAATAAGAACTCCATGTCCCTTCGAAGGGAGCCAATTGGGTCTAATCAACAGAAGCAAAGACAGATCCAACGCCAAAACAGTTTTTTATCACCGATAACATCAACCACATTATCTAACCGTAGACTTTCTTCTTCACGTTCATCATTGGTGCACTCTCCAGAAAGGTCTGAAAATAATCACGACAGGAAAAGAAAAAGGTTAAGTTTACTACCTGCAAATGCAAATTCAATGCTTGGAGCACCAAGATTATTGAACCCACCAAATTTACGCCGACAGTCGATTGTTAACATCCAGGCGACTCCCAGCTCGAATCTTAGTTCAAACATACCAATTTCAACTCCATCTACTTTGAAAAGTCATCAGAATAATACTGTTCAAGAATTAGTACAAAATTCCATTAGTCGAAATATTATACCTTCAAATTCTCAAAGGAGATCAAGGAATCCAACATTGAACAGTAGAAGAGAATCCAATTTACCTCCATCATCCGCCGGTAATATTAATCGTTATGAAACCCCTATTTCAACCACAAGATTATATTCTTATAATAAACCCCAAGATCCACGTCCAATTAGAAGCTATAGATTTCAATCCAAAGTGCAAGATCAGCTTTTTGAATACTTATCCACAAATAGGTTTGATATTGATATGAAACATCCACTCACGATGAAATCACTTAAAAATCCAACTCAAAAAGATTTTGTATTGATTTTTCAATGGCTTTACAAGAAATTAGATCCGGGTTTTAAATTTAATAGATCTATCGAACAAGATGTTTATACATTGTTAAAATTTTTAGAATACCCCTTTTTGGATACGATAAATAAATCTCAAATTAGTGCAGTGGGTGGTTCAAATTGGCCAGTATTTTTAGGAATGTTGCACTGGCTTTTGAATTTGGTTAAAGAAACTTTAGAGTTTGACAATTTAGATTTGAATGCTTTTCAAGAATTTCAATCAAATGAGACTTCCTCATCAATGTCAGTGGATAATTCAACTGTGTTGAATGAAAATTCAGTGATGAACAAACTTTTCATCACATATGCCTTGAAATCGTATAAAGCGTTTTTAGCATTCGGGGAGGATAATTATTCCGACTTTTATGGAGAAATGCAAAATGATTATCAAAATTATATCGATGCGATGCAAAAAAAAATTGACAATAATTTAGAATTAAACGAAAATCTGCAGGAGACATATAATACCCTCAACGAGAAATATAATTTATATTTTGATGAAGCCGAAAGAGCTAATGCATTAAAATCAGATGTTGCAAAATTTCAAAGTTACATAGACACACAGAAGCAACGTCAAACTAAATGGCCTAATATAATTGAAAAGGCAAAGTCAGATATTAATAATATTAAAGAATCTATCAAGAATATTCATAAAGAAAAACAGGATATTATTTCAGATTTGGAAAAGAAAAACATGACACTGAAGGATATTGAAGAATTGCATAAGGAAAGAGCAAAATTAACGTTAAATTTAAATTCAATTGATTCAGAACAAAAGAATATTGATGAGTCAATTAAAAATCAAATGTCAGTTCTCAAATCTCAATTTCGGGAACTACAGACTAAGATAGATCTGTACAACAATTTGATGTACCAAGTTTTAAATAATGTAAACCTCCCTTCACCTCCCGATGCTTCTACTTTAATTATAAATTCAATTGATGAGGAATATCAATCATCTAAATTAGGTTTTTCTCCACATGAAATCATTCCAATACAATCTACACTGAGAAATTCTCTTAATAGCCTAAAAATCATGGTGCAATCAAATATAACCACCATACAAGATGAAATACTACAAGCCCAAGAATTATTGGATGACTTGAAGTTATCAATTGTTTCATACACGGACAAACTTGAAGAATTAGAAGACAGTCTTTCTAAGTCTAGAAAAGAATACTCAGATTTAAATGAAAAATATACAACAGATACATCAAATAGACAGTTTGAGTACGAGGCAAGAGCAAAGGAGATTAGACTTTTCAAGCTCCAAAATACTGAAAATCGTAAATCTATCGAGAGTAAATGGATAGAGACTCAAAAATATTTCAAGAAAGCGGTATCAGTTATAGGGGAAAAAAGGACACAGTTGGTATGTGATATTGCACATTGTTTAGATTATGTTGTTAGTTTTAAAAGCGATGTTATGTCAGAATTGGAGAGTGCAGCTGCTGAGGTCCACCAGGAGCTGAAGCAAGAAGTTACTTCTGCTTCAGAACTAATTAATGAATGAATGAATGGATGATTTGAGGACTTGAGAATGAACAAATTGTATTTTTATATGTATATTATTATTGATAGCGATTTTTATAATTATATTATCAAGGTTTATTAATTGTACACTATATAGCAAAATAAAGAAATAAAAAAATTCAAGAGAAACAAAGAAAGCCTAAGAGTTACGAAAAAAAAAAGTCAAAAAAATAGCTCACCTCTTTCTTCTTCTGTAATAGTTCTTTTCAAAAAATGGATGATGCGAGACACCTAAATCTTTATTTTTATTTCTAGAATATTCAACATATGCCATATCTTCACCACCAGCCAAACCAGCCATAGATGCTTGGTTTTTAACAGAGCTTGATTTGAGCCTCTTAGAAACACCATGCCCAATCAAATTATCTGCGTCCTCACCCATTTCAACACCGGCAGCTTCTTCGTTTTTTAATAAAACCTCTTGCAATAATTCCCTACGTTCTTTCGGTGATGCATATGCCAAGTTAGGTAAATCTTCCATACCATGTAAATGTGTAATAATTTTGAAAGCATAACCTTGATCAACAAGGAATGCTTGTCTTTTTGTTGAATAATACATTTCCTGTGTGTCTTTCGAAACAAGTGAATAGAAAAATGCATTGAAACCTTCATCATTTCTACGTTTTGCACGTAAAATACGTCCCAAACGTTGTGCTTCTTGTCTTCTTGAACCATAATGTGAAGAAATCTGAATTAAGCATGTAGCTTCAGGTAGATCAATCGATGTATCACCAACTTTTGACAAAAAGATAGTACTAACTTTATCATTATATTGAAAGTTCTGTAAAATATTCATTCTTTCTTGTTGCGGCGTTGAACCATAAATAAAAGGTTTACCTAATTTAAGTGCATACTCTTGAAGTGCATAAACATTATCAGAAAACACAATAATTTTATCACCCCTACTTTCGTGATATTGAATTAAAAATTGACATGCTTGAAATTTAGTTGGATTCATAATATATAACAACATTCTCTTACGTGCACTTTCTCTAAGATATTCTTGATAAAATTCACTTGTCATTGGACACCAGACTTCTGCACATTGAACTTTTGCAATATGCCCCTTTTGTGATAGTTCCATCCAATTTGCTTCATACATTTTCGGTCCAATAAGGAAATTAAGATCTGAAATTTTCTCATCTTCTCTAACTAACGTCGCAGTCAAACCAAGTTTTGCATGCGTTGCTAATGCAGTGACAACTCTTCTAAACATTGCAGCCGGAACAACATGGACTTCATCCAAAATAATGAAACCCCATTCCCTTGATGTTAAGAAATCCATAACCTTTTGTGAATCATGTGATCTATTTCTTGTGTTAGCAACCATCGAATAGGTAGAAACAACTAAACCAGAGTCACCTCTAAACATCTGTTTATTTTCTGAGGTAAAAACAGCAACATTTTCTGGTTGAATGGTACACCATTGTAAGAATTGTTGCCTCCATTGCATTACAGACACTGACGATGTGCATAGAACAATGACCGATTTCCTGATTGTACAAGCGGCAGTAATACCGACTAAAGTCTTACCAGCACCACAAGGCAAAACAATAATACCAGATCTTGCACGCCCATTACCAAACATTTTACTCAATGATTTTTCTTGATATGGTCTAATTTGAGTTGATGGCTTTAAATCAATTTCTAAATCTGGATTTCTTGTATCATTCCTAAAATCATACTCTTCTAACATAGGATAATCAATTTCCTGACATCTCTTTTTAACAGTTTCAACATTTTCAGCTGAAATTTCAAAAGAGTGAACAGTGTCATCAACATTTTCATCATCGGCATCTGCAATAACATCAGCGTAAATATTTTCAACATCTTGATTGTATTTTTCATTATCATCATTCTGTTCTTCGTTTCCTTTCTTTTTATCTTTATCATTTTCATGATTTTTTTTAGTACCAGGAATAATCAAATTACCCTGTGTTGGTGCCTGAGTTTGGACCAACCCATCAGCCGATTCTTCTGAATTATCCTGTTGTTGGAGTCTCAATTTTCCAATAACATCATCTTTCAACAACATTCTTAAAATTTCCGCAGATGAAGATTCCACAAAATATCGGTTATGCTTTAAAACTAACTTGACTTTACCATAAGAATGTGTCGCAGCCTTAATGAAATCAATTACTGAAGTCGCAACAGGGACTTTAGATAACCTACTCAAAACAGAAATAATATCATCGGTTTCCAAACCAACTGAAACCGCCGCATATAGCGAATGTGTTGTGATCCTATATTCATGCATAAAACTTGGTCTACTAACAGGTTCTGCAATTGTGACCAAAAAATCTTGAGCCTGCTCAGACAATGGTGAAAAACTTTCAAGATAAATTTTACCGTCAGCTGGACTAATCCAGATTGGACGTGAAGAATGATCTGGCTTTAATTTCAGATAGGAAAAATCACTATTTGAAAATATATGAGACACTGAATCAGGTATGAAATCACTTGGTCTATCAAGAGGAATTTTTATTAGTTCGTCATCATCAAATTCTTGATCATCCTTTACTTCCTTAATAGAATTTATTGCATTCTGTGTTTTCTCTGAAAGCTTTTCCTTAGCACGTCTTGAACGGGATGAAGGCAAAATTGTTGGCTCATTTTCATTTTCGGAATCATCTGTTGAACTGTTATCTGAAAACAAATCTTCAAGCTTGTTCGACTTAACCGCAGCATCTGCTATCTCTGAAGACATTATATGTACTACTATTATGGCCCTTGCCAATGTTGATAACGAGAAAGAAAATCATTAAGACAGTGGCAATTGTCTGGCATTGTTTTAATCGCATCAAAAAATGTCATTTTTTGAATCGCAGGAGGTGAAAAAAAAAAAAAAAAAAAAAAAAAAAAAA
>JAJMES010000346.1:0-16052 GCA_030574275.1 Pichia sporocuriosa | reverse complement strand
GATGATGTGGATGATGTAGATGATGGTAAACATTGAGAATAGTATGGGTTTTGAGATACACACGCAAGGCCGTCACAACATGCTGATGCTGCATTACATGAATCCCAGTGTGCACCACAAGTAGTAGATGATGTAGATGAACTAGATGAAGATGATGTAGATGAGCTGGAAGTTTTTGATGATGATGTAGATGTAGATGTGCTAGATGTGCTAGATGTAGTAGATGAGCTAGATGTACTAGATGTACTAGATGAGCTAGATGTACTAGATGTACTAGATGATGTAGATGAGCTAGATGTACTAGATGAGCTAGATGTACTAGATGAGCTAGATGTACTAGATGATGTAGATGAGCTAGATGTACTAGATGAGCTAGATGTACTAGATGATGTAGATGATGGTAAACATTGAGAATAGTATGGGTTTTGAGATACACACGCAAGGCCGTCACAACATGCTGATGCTGCATTACATGAATCCCAGTGTGCACCACAAGTAGTAGATGATGTAGATGAACTAGATGAAGATGATGTAGATGAGCTGGAAGTTTTTGATGATGATGTAGATGTAGATGAGCTAGATGTGCTAGATGAGCTAGATGTGCTAGATGAGCTAGATGAGCTAGATGAGCTAGATGTACTAGATGATGTAGATGAACTGGATGAACTAGAATTTTCCCAACATAATTTTGGAAAAGAAAATTGACCACCACTGCCACAACCAAAAGAATAATCAAGAGAACCATCTTGTGTTCCATCATATTGAATTTGCATACCATCAGCCATACATGTCAAACCTGTTGATGGATCATATGAAACATAAAAGGTAAAAGCAGATTCCCAATTACAACCATTTTCAAGTAATGCTTGATTATTATTATTCCAAGAATATACAACTGCACCATATGCACCTCCATCAATTTTAATCTCTTCGACATTTTTGAAAGTATCTGGATCTTGACAATTAAAATATAAAGTACCTTGATAAATATTTTCGGCTAAAGCAGTAACAGTTGGAGCATATGAAACACTGGCTGTTGGAAGACCACCAGGGAACATTGTACTTAAAGAACAAGTGGAAGCTGCAGTTGCAGCAATTGATACCATACTGTAACTTGATTGTGAAGCAGTATATGTTGAAGCAGGTTCAACATATGCAACTACAGATGATAAAAATGAAAATAATAAAAACAAATAGCCTTGCATTTTGTGATTACTATTTCAATATAGTTTTGTTTAATGAAGAAAAAGAAAGAAGAAAAAATGAAATAAAAATAATGAAATGTTCATAATCAAAATTCAATAAAACATAACAAAATAAATGTAGAAAGGAATAAGCAAGTATTTAAATTATCTGGAATGGTTCTTTAACATTTGAAAAGAACGAAAGCAACTATTCAAAACTTAAGATAAAATCGTAAATTATTTTTGAATTAATGAAATTACGATTGTTCAATACCATCTTGCATCAATTTTGCTGAGAAATGTTTATTCAAAAATGTGCAAACATATGCAAGTTTTAGTTTTTGTAAATGTCAAAAAAAGGGGAAATACAAAAATATCGTAAATTTAAGAAGATCTTTAAAAAAAGAAAATAGACGAATGATAAAAATAATACAAAATTTGAATAAACCAGAGATTCAATTGTTCATCTCTTTGTCTAGATTCTTTTTTTATTGTAAAATTGGTCCATTTTACAAAAAAAACTAAATATAATCGATAAAAGACATTTTTAAGTGAGCCTCAACACCAAAAATTATGGTTTTACTTTGTTTGACATTTTCCCTTTTTTTTTTTTATCTTTTCTTTTTACCTTATTTTCGGTTCCTTTGTTTTTGTTTTATTTTATTTGGTTCTTTCTATTTTGTTTATTGCTTGGTTATTTATTTACTTACTTATTTATTCATTTTTATTAAATACTTTTTTTCAGTAATTTATTTAATTATTTACCTTTAATAATATCAAAAGAAAAAAAAATTAATGGTTGATTATAAAAAGTCGAAGCTCAAATAACGGATAACTGTATTTTACTTTATTTTACTTTGTAAATCGCGTTCAATTATAATTCGATACATCAAAGAATATGAACTCTTAAAGCACATTGCATTTCCGGCATTTTTACGTGCAGGTATTTTTTTTCCCGCAATTTGTACATAAGAACAATCGTGCATATTCAACTGCATGAAATTATTCAAAGATCTATGAAAATGGAAAAACGCGCATAAATGTATTTCACCGCAACCAAAAAAGATGAAAATATTTCCCAAATAGGAGAAAACGAGGAAAGAAAAGGAAGCCGGAATATGTGTCAAAAAAAAAGGAACGTTCTCTTGTAATTGAAATTTTATATCATGAGATAAATGAAAATAAATGGAAAATAAAGATGCGACGATTTACAAGAATAATTTGATATTGTATTAATGATATTCCTGTAAACCCATTAAAAAAATGTTTATGGTATTTGATTATATTGTTGATAGATAGAAACCTATTTCGATTTTTTTTTTCTTTTTTCTTGTTTTTTTTTTAAGAAAACATGTATGATGCAGATTGTATTTTTGGACAGGTTAATCAATTTGGGAAAACAAAATATAAAATATCAAACAATATATTTTGTTCGTCTATTGATCGCACCACAAAGGCATTAACATATGCAGGACCACTTATTTGGAAAAAGTCCATGCCAAGATTCTTTGCCAATAAAAAAAAAAAAGCGTGAATATATTAACACAATATTTCGCTTACTTCACGGCGTAAAAAAATATATCGGTTAAGATTATTCGGCTGCTTTCATTTTGCAAACTCTATGAAGGGTGTTGTACCTGAAAATAATACATATCTCTATATTTGAATATATTTAATTTTTTTTATAAAACAGTAGAGAGATGAAAAAATGAAAAAAATGAGAAAATGTAGTGTACCAGCAAATATATATTGAAAAACTGTTGAAAATAAATAAAACAAAAACAAAAATAAAAACAAAAACAGCGATAATTGCAATATGGGTTCCGGTATTCTATTCCTTTCTTTGTTTATTGGGAAGACAAATCAATTTTCACAATTTCATATGCACAAAATAATCAGCTCCCCTCATTCCTATTATTATTTCAACCGGTAGAAAGAAAAACAGCAAGTGGGGAAGAAAACGCGAATGTTTTATTGTTGTATTATTGTAACGTGTTTATACGTCATATGCTTTAATTAGCAGCGTCTATTTATTTGTTGTTTATTTGTTGTTTATTGCATATTTATTGGATATTTATTTGTTGTTTACTTGTTGTACATTTGTTGTATATTTGTTGTATATTTGTTGTTTAATTTCTTTTTCTTTACCTTTTTGTTTCCATTAATATATGTAAAGAATAAAAAACGAAAGATAAAAAACAAAAAAACAAAAAAATAAAAAAATAAAAAAAAACAAAAACTAAAAAATTAAAAAAATTAAAAAAAAAAATAAGAAAATAAAAAATTATAAAAATTATAAAAAAATAAAAAACTGCATAAATAAAAAGATGCATGAAAAAATAAAAAAAATAAAAAAAAAATAAAAAAATAAAAAAATAAAAAAACAAAAAGATAAAAAAATAAAAAAAATTTGCTCATTTTCGGTGATCCAAAGATTTTCGACCTTTTTTGTTTTTGTCTGACCTGCATATGGGTATTCAAATAATAATATCTTCATGCAAAGAATTGCAAATTTATAAAAAATGAAATTACGAATTTTTCGGCTTTCTTTTTTTGGTTCTAGACAATTGAATTAAATTGGAGCTCAATTTTATTTGTCTATTATCTACGTTGTATATTCCTTCTTATACCAACAGTCTTACCACCTAGAACATCCGTACCCAAACTTGCACTAATATACGGTGGACAATTTAAATCGAAATTATCCCAATATTTTGCGTGACCTTTACTTATTTGAGTTGAATAGATTTCTTCCATTGGGACTTCTTCTCTTCCCTTGACCAAAATTAATTTCTCATTATTTGTAATTAAATTATTTTTAAGTTCAGTTAAATCAATCGGAGTGTATAAATTTAAACAATGTAATTTAATATCAATTGAATGAACTATTGATAATCCATAAAATTTCATATCTAATGATTGAATCAAATTTTCATTAAAAAAATTTGGTGAATCATTTGAAACTGATATTAAATTTTGAAAATTAGTAATTTTCTTTTGTAAATTTATTAAATTTTCACTTTTAATTGTTAATAATGCCATATATTGACATTCTAATGATTGTATTAAATCTGATTTTAAAATACCTTGTGAATCAAATATTGATATACCGATTATACCATTAAATTTTAAAATTTTATTAATATCATTAGTTGAAGTCAAGTATGAAATTCTTAATGGTGATTTTAAAATTAATGGATTAAAATTAAAATTTTTTAAATTATAATTATAATGCATATATGAAAGTAATTTAAAATTTCTAATAAATAAAGGTGAATAAAAATTTGTTAGAAAGTTTGATTTATTAATTGATGGTAATTTAATTATTTTTGTATTATAATCCCAATTTATTTCTTTTAAAATATCCAAATCTTTTAATTCTTCTGATAGTTGAATCAAATAAGAAATTTCAATATTTGAAATTAAATTTGAAATTATCTCAATTCCAAATCCTTTAACCCATCCAGGTAAATTAATTAAAGTAATTGTATTCTCATTTAATGATTTTTTTTTAATAATATCTAAAAGTTTATTCAATTGATTCAAATAATTTAATGGTTGTATACTTGGAGATGTAAATCCAATAAATTTAATTATTTCATTATCTTTTAAAAACTTAAATGGTTCGATTGTACCAATAATTGGATTTGAAATCTTACATAAAGATATACATCCTGGGAGACAAAATTCTGGTTGACCTGGATCCATATCTAAAATTTGAATTGTTTTATCCAATGATTTATTTGATAATAAAGTATTCGCTAATAATTTAATAAATGTTGATTTACCCGAATTTTTATTTCCAATTGTTAGAATTACTTGATTATTCTTACTTGAAATTAATGATGATGAAATTTTTAAAAGGTTAATATTCCAATATGATGATATAGAAATTGCAAATTTATTTGATTCAGGTTCAAATAAATTTGTAAATGTATAATTATTACCTGAATAAGATGATGTATTTTTAGAATTATCAGAATCATAAAGAAATTTTAAATGTGGATATAAATTTGGCAATTGTTTAATATTATCATCAAAATTTGATAATTTTATAATACAATTAAATGATTTCTCAAATGGAGGTAATTTTAAATTTGATAATTTATCTTTCTTATCTTGTGATACTTTAATACAAGGTAAAGCATTTAAATTTGATGCATTAATGACTAATTCAACATTTGAATCATTTAGTAAGTATGAATCTATATCTAAAATACCATAAATTATTGATAATTTATAGGTACCTTTAACAATTAAGATATCATCAAAATTTAAACCAATTATTTGATGATCAGAATTGAAAATTACATTTTCATTTTCAACAAATGCAAAATTTGAATTTAAAATTGGAGGTGTAGATTTTTGGAAAGCTTCATGTATAATAATATTTGAATTTCCAAGACCTAAGTCTAATTCCATACAGTTATTATCATTATCATCAGCTTCACCGTATGAACCAACCGATTGAGACTTTTGTTCCAAAACTGATTCTGAATCCGACTCCGAATCCGAATTATTCAATGCAGCAAATGCACTCAGTCTTAAAGACATAATATAATAAACTTTGGTTAATAATAGTGGTAGTAATAATAAAAGAAAGGTAATAATAATAATAATAATAATAATAATAATAATAATAATAAGAATAATAATAATAATAATAATAATAATAACTAAATCAAGTGAAAAAAAAAATTTTTTTTAAAAAAAAAAAAAAAAGCAGACACGTGACACGCCGATCGACCCTTCTACTCTTACTCCTATTCTCCACTCATCCACTACTTGACACCAACCAATCAAAAACGTTCGCTTTTAAAGAAAAAAAAAATAAAATAATCAAACCACACACAAAAGGAAAAAAAAAGAGAAAAAAAATGTTTATTACGTGAGCCTTTTAATTATTTTTTTCTTGATTCTTCTCTCTTTTGAAATTCGTTGTTGGCTTCCGCTTTTGTTTGCTGTTTATTTTGTTGTTGAACCTTCACTTTTAAATAACGAGGTATTAAAATAACCATATTTCAATAAAATGTCTGAATACAAATTACAAACTCCAGGTTTCGATGCAAGATTCCCACAACAAAACCAAACAAAGCATTGTTTCCAATCTTATTTAGATTACCACAAATGTGTTGCAATCAAAGGTGAAGATTTTGCTCCATGTAAAGTTTTCTGGCAAACTTTCCAATCACTTTGTCCTGGTGATTGGGTTGAAAACTGGGATGAACAAAGAGCTAATGGTACTTTCCCAGGTGATTTATCAATTGAAAGATTTAAATAATTTTCCTGTGTTTTCTTCTACATTTTAAATTATTTATTTATTACTTATTTATTTATTTAATTGTTTAATTCATATTAATTTAACGTTATTCATATTACAAGTATTTTTGAAAAAAAAAAAAAAAAAAAAAAAACTAAAAAAAACAACACTAAAAAAAATTAATCATCATTACATTATTATTAGCTTAGATTATATTATATTATATTATTAATGCAATAGGATACATTTTAGGGATTCATCAAAAAAAAAAGAACTCAAACAAGTGTTTACCATCCTTCTAGCTTTATCCTATATGTTTACCCTCCCCTTTTTTTAATTATATAATTAATTTTAATTATCATTACAAGTATAAATTTTTTAAATAATCTATATTATTCAAACTCTACGATTGTTGAATACTCCATCCATCCGATACCATATTTTTGATTTTACTGACAATTTTAACCGGCAACTGCTCATCCTTGTGGATATTTATGTATATGTACATTACGGGTATTTTGACAAGTTTCTCCATTTTCAAAAATTGGTTTATAAGATCCTTATCGTATAAATTTTTATCTTTGTTGTTGTTCTTTTTTAAATCCCGTTTCACATTCATTTTCCTTTCTAATAATGTAAAATCAATAAAATTTAACTGGTTGTAATTCATGTCAAATTTTTTATCACTTATACACTTACCTGATATGACTATATCATTATATTCTGGTAATTTGGCAATTGATGCATTTTTAAAATTTGATGATTTGTTAATATCATTTAATAAACTTTCTTTATCATAATCTTGTAACTGATTTATCTTCTGTTTAATGATTTCAATAACTGTAATCAATTTTTGGATTGATTCACTATTATTTGCTACAAATAGCATTTCTTTATTTTCGTTATATCCTTCACTTGATTTAATAAACCTTAATATTTGATCAATTTTTCGACGTATTTTCACATTCTTGTTTAATACCATATAAAGAATTTGTTCATTTTCTTCATTGTATACTTTACCATCAATCATTGTCAATTTAAACACATCTTTCAAATCAATATTTTGTGAATATTTAATAAATGATTGTGAATTACTTTCATCGCTTATTGGTGTTAATAAATCCCCTTGGTTTAAAGCTCCTTCTTCTCCGTATGAATTATCATCACTACCTTCATATTTTCGCTTCATTTATTCGTTTTTTTTTTTTTGTTGACCTAGTAATCAGTCATATCAAACATCCTTATTATTTTCCATGATTTATTTTCATTAGAAACCAAAAAAAAAAAAATTATTCTTTTTCCATGTGGAAAGGAAAAATCAAAAAATTCTCGAAATCCCCACGCTGCGAACAATTTGTTTACTTTGCTGTTTACTTTCTCTTCTGTTGTTGTTGTTTCTTTCTCTCTTTTCTAATCTTTTTCTATTGGAATATTACATATCTGTTTGGTATATCTACGTGGTGATTTTTTGAAAGAAAAAGAAAAAAAAAAGAAAGTACAGAAAAGAATTAAAAGTAAAATAAAACTAACAATGTCATTGATTGCCTCAACACAAACACTAAGGGAGAGGCAAATATCCAACCTGAAAAAAATGCTACATTTAAATGTTGATATGGATAATGAACTAAATTCACCATCTAATGAAAATGATTTAATTTGGAAAGTTTTAATATTAGATAATAAATCAACTGGTATAGTTTCTTCAGTTTTAAGAGTTAATGATTTATTAGAATTTGGTATTACAATGCATGCGTTAATTAACCAACGAAGAGCTCAACTTCAAGATATTCCTGTAATTTATTTCGTTGAACCAACACCTGAAAATGTTTCAATCATAATCAATGATTTAGAAAATGATCAATATTCTCAATTTTATATTAATTTTACTTCAAGTTTAAGTAGATCTTTATTAGAAGAATTTGCTAAAAAAGTTGCATTAACTGGTAAATCTGATAGAATTAAACAAATTTTCGATCAATATTTAGATTTCATTGTTACAGAACCAAACCTTTATTCATTAGATTTAAAAAATATTTATTTACAATTTAATAATCCTAAAACTACTGAAGATTTAATTAATTTAAAAATTGATCAAATTTCAAATGGTATCTTCTCATCAATTTTAACAATGGGTTCAATTCCAATTATTAGAGCCAATAAAGGTGGACCGGCTGAATTAATTGCTCAAAGATTAGATGAAAGGTTGAGAGATCATGTTATAAATACAAAACGTTTATTAATGAATAATTCCAATTCTTCTTCTTCAACTACTTCATCTTCTTCAACTTCAAATAATTCATCTAATAATAAATCTGTTTTAATTTTATTAGATAGAAATATTAATTTAACTTCAATGTTTGCACATTCATGGATTTATCAATGTATGGTTTCAGATATTTTTAAATTAGAAAGGAATACAATTAAAATTGAAAAAAAAATTGTTAATAATAATAATAATAAAGATAATGAAAAAATTGAAATTAAAAAATTTGATATTGAACCAAAAGATTTTTTTTGGAATCAAAATGCTTCATTACCATTTCCTGATGCTGTTGAAAATGTTGAAAGTGAATTAAATAAATATACTGATGATGCAAAGCAAATAACTTCTAAAACTGGATATTCCTCAATTAAAGATATTGATCCAAATGATAAATCTGATACTCAACATATTCAAGAAGCAATTAAATTATTACCTGAATTAACTCATAGGAAAAATATTATTGATATGCATATGACAGTTTTATCAGATTTGATTAAAGAATTAGATTCAAAAAATTTAGATTCATTTTTCGAAATTGAACAAAATTTAAATAATCCAAAAATTCAAAAACAATTTTTAGATTTATTATCACTTGATTCAAAAGCTGATAATTCAATTGATAAACTTAGAACTTATATTATACTTTATTTATCATGTGATCTGTCAAAATCATTCTGTGATGATTGTGAAAAAAAATTAGAATCACTCAATATTGATTTATCTGCATTGAATTATATTAAAAAAGTTAAAGAATTTAGTAAATTAACTGAAATGTCATTATCAAGTTCAAAAACTACAGATGTTGATTCTTCATCTTATTTACAAAATAAAGGCGCATTATTCTCAAATTTATCATCAAAATTGATTAATTTAACTGATGGTTCAAATAAATTATCTGAAGGTTTCGGTTCATTAGTTAGTGGTATTAAAAAATTATTACCTGAGAGATCACATTTGCCAATTACTGATATTACAGAATCAATCATGAATCCAAATCAATCAACTGTTGATTCACTTAAATTAACTGATGATTATTTATATTATGATCCAAATATTACAAGAGGTTCACATTCTAAACAACCAAAACGTAAAACTTATAATGAAGGAATGGTATTTATAGTTGGTGGTGGTAATTATTCTGAATATTCAAATTTACAAGATTGGTGTAATGAATGGAACATTAAACAGGGTACTTTAAATGGTACAGTTAATGGAAGCAATCCATCTAAAATGGTTTGTTATGGATCAACTGATATTATTACCGCAGAAGAATTTATTACTGAATGTAATGAGTTGGCAAAATAATTGATAGATAGAAAATAGTATTTGATTCTGTTCTGTGTTTTATTTTTTTGTTTTTTGTTTTTTTCTTTTTAGTTTTTTTTTTTTTTTTTTTTTTTTTTTTTTTAAAAAATTTAATTAATTAAAGTTTAATAATAATTATACACATTTTTACAAATAACCTTGACTTTGTTCTAAAACTTTCGTACTACGTTGAGCATCTAAGAATAAAATTTGACATTCATCGATATCATCAGGTGAAACTTCTGTTCTGGCATTAATTTGAGCTAAAATATTTGCTGGTGATAATAATTGTAATGCATATCTAAGTGAAGATATAGAAGCAACTTGAGATAATTTTTCCAATGCTTCATTTGATAATAGAATATTTTCAACTTTTGATCTTTTTGAAATGATGTTTTTAGTCTCTTCATAACTATATGGAGATGTTTTAACTATTAATAATCTATCGATTAAATCAGGTGGTATACCATGTGGAGATTTAATATCTTCTGCACCTCTGACAGTTGTTAAACCTCTATTTGAAGCAAGAATAACAACTGGTGCAATTGATGATTCAAGGGCTCTATTTAAATAAGTAAAACATTCAATATCAAGCATATTGACTTCATCAATAAATAAAACACCTGGTACTAATTCTGCAACACCTTGATCGATATATTTTGAAACCATTTTATTTACCTCAGTTCTTAATTTTTCTGTAATTTCGGTCTTACGTGGTTTTAATAATTGTCCCATCATTGATAAAATATCCTGACCACCTTGTGGTTTTGCATTTGCAATATCTAAATCATGTAATGTGATGTCTTGGACAATTTCTTTCTTTTTGTGAACTTCACCCTTTGGTAATGGAACATATTCTTCAGCTTCTAAATCAAATTCAGTTGCATATGCATCAGATCTACCAACTCTTTTAACGGCACCTGTATTTGATTCAATATATATAACATCACCAACTGAAACTTTCTCCTTTTGAATTGATTCATAAATTGATGGATCTAATTTAAGATTTTTGGTACCTTTTGAAGTTTTTAAACCAATTAAAACATGTTTAATAGTTTTACCATAACCACCTAATGGATTTTCAGACTCTTCAGGGGTTAATTCAACAATTTCACCTTCATAAACTTCTTTTGTTTCTTTGATTCTTAAACCAATTGCTTTTCTAAAATTTTCCATTAACGCTTCAGTTTTTTTAACTTCAACAGAAAACAGTTCTGATCCAACAATCGGACAAAATGGAACCTTTGGACCTAATTCTTGTGAAACAGCCAATGCTAATGCAGTTTTACCAGTACCTGGACCACCAGCTAATAAAATCGCCTTCCCACTCATTTTCTTTGTTTTGATAAGATCGACCACAATCCCACATGCTTCACGGGCTTCAGTTTGTCCAACAAATCCACCGTCAATTTGTTTAGCAAATCCATGTTCATCAAGACCTAATCCTTTTATATGTGTATGTGCAGCTGTTCTACTGTCTTTTGTTACTGTTGATGTAACATTTGCTGTATTAGTCTGTGGAACTTCCTGAATAGCTTGAACGTCAGACATTATTATTTATATTTATTTATTTACTTATTTGAGTATCAAACAATTAAAATACCTGAATCATTGAACATTACATATACTTTATTAAGATTTGAATTTTGCCATTTTTCTTTTTTTATTTTTTTTTTTTTTTTTTTTTTTTTTTTGGTGCTTTACAAATTTATCAAAAATTTGCTTAGAAAAAAAAAAGGAGGAAAATAACAAAGGCAGCGTCGATCGGCGCCAACATGAAATTACCTTGTGAGAGACTACCTGAAGGGATATCTAGTATAAAGTTGTTTGTATTATTGAATAAAGTATGGAGTAAATAAATATATAAACAGAAGTAGAAGTAAATCTCTTTTAAAATAAATAGTCAATTAAAATAATCTGAATACCAAAATTTTTGTTGATGTTAATGTTGATGATAATGATAATGATGTTATTCTAATTTTAGGTAATCTAAAACCAGTATTAATTCCCATTGAAAACATATGGACCTGGCTTCTCTTCAACATCAAATGTCATGTGAGAACCATCGACTAATTCGTCTTTATGTTTACACCAAACTTCAACTTTATCACCTGGATGGATTGAACCAACACCTTTTGGTGTACCAGTTAAAATAACGTCACCTGGATATAATGTCATAATACTTGACATTTTACTTATAAACTTATGGATTGGGAAAATCATCAAACTAGTCAAATCGTGTTGTCTATGTTCATCGTTAACTTTCAAATTTAATTCAACAGCATAAGGATCAACAATTTGAGATTTTGAAATGAATGGACTTAATGGCATGAAGGTATCAAAACCTTTACCAATGGTCCATGGTAGCCCTTTACCTTTTGCAACATCTTGAACATTTCTTGCAGTCATATCAATCGCTAATGCATAACCATCAATTGAATCGAGCGCTTCTTTAGGTCCAAATTTTTCAGGGTCTAAATTTTGAAGTTTTTTACCAATGATACAAGCTAATTCAACTTCGTGATGAACAACAACATTTTTTGGGACTAAAATTGGACCTTCACCTGGTTTAAGTACAGAAGATGATGGCTTTAAAAAGAAGAATGGTTCTGTTGGCTTTGCATTGTTAAGTTCTTTAATATGAGCCATATAGTTACGACCAATACAGAGGAACTTTCCTGCATTCTTTATATAATTGAAAGACATTTTAGTATTTTCTTGTTGTTCAAATATCAAAATAATATAGGTATAAACTGAAAAAAGAAAGGATAAAAAACACATTTATTGTACAACTCATATCAACAAAACAGCGGTTACAATCAAAAATGGAAAAAGAATTCAATTTCCGCATTTCCGATTACGGTAATTAACAAAAAAAAAAAGAAAAAAAAAACCGTTGAAGGACAATCGACTATCGTCTTGTATCGTGTCGTGTGTTTAACAGGACAGAATATTCTTTTATGATGAAGTTTATAGCGATTAAAAGTTAATTTCTAAAGTGGGATTAAAAATGGCTCATAAGAGTACAATAAGAGTAAGATGATTTAATATACAAAGAAAAAAAAACATGATATGATATGATATGATATGATATGATATGATATGATATGATATGATATGATATGATATGATATGATATGATATGATATGATATGATAAGATAAGAGAGGAGAAGATAAAATAAAATAAAATAAAATACATTAAATAAAAGACACATTATATAAAAATAATTAAATACTAGACGCATTAGATACACGTTCTTGCCTCTCTATGACTTTATTAGTCGTATGTGCAACAGCTGCTGCAACAGCTGCTTGAACGTTTGTACCACTACCATTCAGCAGTTGTGGAACTTCTGAAACATTGATACTTTCGGGACTTTTATGAGCTTCCGGAACCTGGGCGACATAATTTGTAGCATTTAAAACGGTATTAAGACTTTGAATTCCACCAACTTGTTCGACTAATAATGCACAATCACGATGTGCGTATAAAATAGTACGTAGTGTAAGGGCATGTTCACGTAAAGTACCGACTTGATCACGAAGAATTTCATTCTCTTCTTTATATTCATCCAATTCAACTTTCATAGTTTCAATCATTTCCTTTTTTCTTTGACGACATTTAGATGCTGCGACACGGTTTCTTTCAAGGAAATTTTGACGTTTTTCTTCTTCAGAAATACCTTTTCTTTTAGTTTTAGTCATCTTTGAATTTTTAGTATTATCAAGTGGTTCAGATTTAACAATCTTGGATTTTTTATGATTCGATTTTAATAACTTTCCATCATTTGATCTCTTTTTAGGAGCATTCATGGATTGAAGTGGTATATTAGGTGAAAATTGACTATTAGATGGTGATATACCTGTACTGTTTGAAATAACAGTATTTTTAGAATCATGTTCAACAGAGGACATACTTAAAGCAGAAGCATTTGTATTACTTATAAGGGTAGATGCAATACTATTTTTATGAGCTTCACCCAAGTTATTAGTAACTATATCATTAGGTTGTTGGGTTATGGCAACAGAATTTACATCAACCTGAGTTAAATCTGTTGTATTTTGTTGTTGATTATCTAAATTTGAAAATGTATTCATATCTAACATATTTAAAGTTGGTATACCTAAACTCGATAAGCCTGTTGAAGTTAATTTCCTTTGAGGGAAAACTGTACTATTAGTTGAAGGTACAGCACCTGGTGCCATAGATAGGTATGAATATAATGAATTATTTTGAAATAATGTTGAGCCAGGAGTAAGTCCTGTACGTATGGAACTTTCATTTGGAGTTAAACCAGATTTCTTGGCAGAAAGTAAAAAGTTATAAAGTTGTTGTTGTTGTTGTTGGGATTGTTCTTGTGATAATTGCTGAGGTTGTTGTTGTTGTAATTGTTGTAACATTTGACGTTGTTGTGATTCTTGAAATTGTCCTTGAACTGGTTCTCTGGAATCAATAGTTGTATTTCCAAAAATTTCTGGCTGAGCTTGTTTTGAAACTAAGGTTGATGCAGTTGTAAGAGGTGTATCTTTTTGGGATTGAGGTTGAGAAACGTTCTGTAAATCTGATGATTGATAAGTAGTATCTAATTGTTGTTGTTGAGCCTGTGCATTTATTTGAGCTTGTAATTGAGCCTGTTGAATTTGAGCTTGTTGCTGCACTTGCTTTTGAGCTTGTTGAAGTTGTTGAATTTGCTTTTGAAGACTCATAAAAGTTTTATTTTGTAATTGTTGTTGTTGTTGTAATTGTTGTTGAGTTAGAGCTATATTATCTGAAGCCAATAAATTCAAAGAAGAAGTATTCTGTTGTTGTTGTTGTTGTTGTTGTTGTTGTTGTTGTTGTTGTTGTTGTTGTTGTTGTTGTTGTTGTTGTTGTTGTTGTTGTTGTCCTGGCTGTTGTTGTTGTTGAATACCTGGAGTTTGCATAAATAAAGAATTCCAAATACCAGGAGTTGCAATCAAAGAACCTCCACCAGGAGAAATTAAACCTGGTAAAGGTGGTAAAACACTTGATGTAACTCTTTTTGTACCACCAGGTGTCAGAACTGGTGGTAACATATTCGTCTGATCTAAACGTTCAGAAAAATTAAAGGATACATTTCCAGGTTTTTTCTTTTCATTTGTTGAATTTGTTTGTGGTATAACACCATTTTCAGGTTGAATTTGGACTTGACTATTGATTTGATGTTGATGATTTATTGGAGAATGTTCTTGTGTAAAAGAACTCGTAGATAAAGGTGTATTACCATTTGGTTGATTTTGTTGTGGGGTTTGATGTTGATTTTGATTTTGTACTTGAGCTTGAGCTTGAGCTTGAGCTTGAGCTTGAGCTTGAGCTTGAGCTTGAGCTTGAGCTTGAGTTTGAGCTTGAGTTTGAGTTTGAATAGTTTGTTGAATTATTGAATTATTTTCTTGAGCTACAGAATTAATTGATAAGGGAGTATCATCGATTGGTGGGAATTGATTTTGTGGTTGTTGTGATTGCGATGGTTGAGATTGTGGCTGAGACTGAGGCTGAGGCTGAGGTTGAGGTTGAGGTTGAGGTTGTGATATTAATTGTAATTGGGATGGTTGTGGTTCAGATGATTGTAATTCTGGAACAACTTTTTGTCCTTGTCCTTGTCCTTGTCCTTGTCCTTGTTGCTCCTTTTGTTGTCTAGTAAAATCTTCTACCAATTGTTGATGATTATATGTCAGATTATTCAATTGAGTTTCACTTTTTGGTTTATGCAAAGCCTTACCCTTTATATTAGAAACATCTTTATCATTCAAAGGTAAATTAGATAACTGTTGAGTAGTTAATATCGTATCATCACTTTGAGCGAAAGATTGCTCAAATGGATTAGGTTCTAGATCTAAAGTCTTTTTGACAGCGAATGCTGAAACTATATCAGGATTTGAACGAGAATTCGAACTATGCACATTAACCAAATTATTTGCAATATTGGACGGGGTCAAAGACATAATTAATCTGATAAAGTAAAAAAAAAATAAAAAACAAAAAAAAATAAAAAAAATTACCAAAAAAAAAAAAAATAAAA
>JAJMES010000345.1:0-16243 GCA_030574275.1 Pichia sporocuriosa | reverse complement strand
GTTGTGAAGTTGAAGATTAAAGATTTTTGCAATTTGATTCTGGAATTTATATGTTGGAAAAGTAAAGTTAAAATTTTGCAAAGCTATCATATATACACATTAGGCAATATGGATAGCTCAATGATAGAAGATGTGAGTATGGTTGAACCAACCTTACCAATCGAGTTAAAAGCGTCAGTTTTTCGACCTTTTGCTTATCGTGTACTTTCTAAAAAATACGGATTAAATGTTCAATCTGCTGCACTTGAAAAATTAGCTTCATATGTAGGCCGTAGATTTGGTACTAAATGGAAACGAGACCCAAAAACATCGGCATTTTTAGATGCTCTTGCTAAATTGTGGAAAGAACAAGGACGTGGAATTTTCATTGATGGTAATGGTGTGAGCCAAATCATAAAGGAAATTATTGCCAATGAACAAAGGACAAGACAGAGAAGAATAAAAAATGTAACCCATAATGATATGGATGACTCCAATATGGATATTGATCCCGATGAAACTTCGCATTTTGATACTACTACGTATGATTCATCTATGATCCTTAGCTCCCAAGCTATTAATACTCAAACAAATGATTATTCCGCATCTTCCAAAAATGACAAATCCGTTGATTGGACTCTATTCTTTAAAGTTGTTGATGTTAACCATTATACGAATTTTTTATATGACCAGAAAAGAAAACAATTTGATTATCATCCTCCAGAATCACAATCTAAAATACTGAAATTACCCCAAACAAATGAAATTCTTGATTATCATATAGCTAGGCTGAATTTGTTACGGGATAGAATCTATAGAAATAATACTTTTTCCAAGAAAAAATATGATGAGAATAATCAATCCAAAGCAGTTAATCAAACACAACAACCGAAGCATTTAACAGCAGTAAAGAATCTATTAGGTAGGAACGAACAAAGGTTTGCATTATTTGGCTTAGTCACATTAAATTCGTTTGGTTTATGGCAACTACAAGATGATACCGATAAGATTGAATTAGTTTTAAAACAATGTATTTTTGCAGATGACTCCTATTTTGTATCTGGAAACTATTTGATTGTGGATGGGTTTTATTCTTCAGTTGGAAAGTTCCATGTGCTTTCTATCTCACATCCACAGGCCGAAGATAGGTTGACTTCATTAGACTCTTTAGGGTACCTTGATTTTAATTGGGACTACTCAAAAAATGGGAAAATTGATCTGACTATGAAAAGTTTAACACAGCAAGAAATCAAACTACACAAAGATCACAAAATAATTGTTTTGGGTGGTGGCTTATACTTAGATGATTTGGATATAATAACAAAGTTAAAGAAAACTTTACATGAAATTGAGAGTGAGCTACATTCAAGCTTAGAATCACGCAATTCTGACAATATTGTTGGAGAGGGTTACACCATTATACACGATAGACCAATATCTATTATCTTCAATGGACCTTTTGTATCTAGACCATTAACGGTAACCGAAGGTTCTTCTTCGAATCATATGACATCTTCAGGATTATATAAAGCAAGTTTTGACAATTTGGCATCAATACTAGAACAGTTCAAATGTATCTGTGAGCATTGTAAATTGGTGTTTGTTCCAGGTGACGAAGATCCTTGGTTGTCAATGGTCACTAGAAACTCTAATTCCGTCTGGCCAAAAATGAAAATACCAGCAGTTTTTGGAACAAGACTTCTTAGAGTAGCCAAAGACGTTGTATGGGCGTCAAATCCTTGCCGAATCAACTATTTATCACAAGATATTGCTATAATGAGAGATGATATAGGTGAGACACTAAGAAGAAACGACTTTTCTTATCTATGTGAGTTAAGCAGAGAAGAGATAGAAAAAGCTACTCATCATTCTCAAGATACGTCATTACTTCGAAGTATACAACAACAACTTTCTAATGTATCTATTCAGGATTTGGCAATTGACCGTTTGACATCCAAAGAAAGCTCAGAAATGCAAAAATACAGGAAGATCGTGAAAACTTTATTAGATCAAGGTGTAATGACCCCATTTGTTTCTAGCGTTAGACCGATCCTAACAAATTACTGGCCTTTATTGAGTTTGTTCCCACTCCCGGATTGCTTGATTCTCTCTGATACAACATCTCCTCCTCTTACAACCATGTACCGTGGATGTTTGGTTTCCAACGTAGGCAAATTTTATAATAACGGATGCGCTAATTATTTGGAATACTACCCAAGCTCACAAACGGCCAAACTCAAAAATGTTTATTAAAAGTATAGGCTGGATAGCAAAGATAAATATATATTTTATATTAGATTTTATAAACAAATTAGCACTATTTTTAGTTTATACTTTAATATGGGTAACTCTTAATATCAGATGTAATACTGAAAGGCAAACAATAAACAGGATCTATCTTTTCTAATCCTTCATACCCCAATAAACTCAAGCCTGCGATACCAAAAAAAGTATGGTAAACATCAACCTCTTTGTTTTCACGGTCACTTATACCGCCTTTATCAGAATCTTGACATGATAATATAAATTTCTGTAATTTTTCACCATCAATATAATATAACTTATCCATCATTGAAAGACAAGATAATACCCACCAACTATAGCAAACATCGGGAAGCTTTTCTGGTCGCCCGTTGAGACCACCTGTAGGTACCTGTCTATCTGATAACCACCATTCTAATAATTCTTTATTGGGTAATTTATCCATGTTGTTGGTTATAGATAGAATACCGAGACACGTAAATGCCTGTGCTGCATGTGATTCTGAGCCTGGGGTCATACCAAAACAGCCATCAAAATTTTGACATTGTAAGATCCAATCAACAGCTGGTTCTACAATGTCTGGTGTCAATGCTTCTAGGAGAGAAAGACATTGAATAGCATTGTATACAAACCTAGTATCAACTTCACCGAACCTGTCTCCTTGGAAAGAACCATCCTGCAATTGCATGCTTTTAACAAATGTAATTATACCAGCTTTTTGATCCGGTGACAATTCATCAAGAGCATTATACAATTTCAATACCTGCACTGCCGATAAAGTAGATAGCATGTGCGCATCATGGTTTGGAGCTGCACCAAACCCACCACTTGACTCATCAATACAAGATAATACAAATTCAACCACTTCTTTACGTTGAAATTCATCCTTATGCTTGAGTAAAAATAAAGTACCAATCCCCCAATATAATGCATTCATTTTTAAGTGATCTGCCATGAAATGGATAAGATATGCTGGGTGTCTAAAAAGATCTTTAACGTATGAAACATGTTCATCCACAAGTAATTTTTCAGACATCTTATTATATGTGTGTGGTTAATCTGGAAATAATGACAAGCACAAAGATCATATAGCAACAAAAGAGAAAGAAAATAGTAACAGTAACTGCAAGATTAAAGGAATTTGGTTTAAGGAGCGAAGAATCATGTCAACAAGATCTTCACTCTAACAATTACCGAATCCTGCATGCTGGAAACACCAATCCAACAGGCCAGTGCGCGCCGAGACACACTTTTACGACTTCCACCAAATTTCCTAGGCCGCAAAGTTTTTCTGCCGCCCAAATTGTCATGGGAGCTCGCAAACGTCCATGCACCCAGGCGGACGGTTTCACCTACCACCGCCCCGAACAAGCCTGCGCCAGTACGCCCCGGTACAAATAGACCAATGCATTAACAATCTAAAGAATATTATTTTGTAACGCAAATATTTTATTATGATATTCAAAACATAGTAAATTATTTCCTTTAAGTTTTCAATATGATTATCTATTATTAAAGATTTTAAAGACCTCAAAAAATCAATAAATTGTAAACATGTTTATGGGTATAATCTAAATTTTTAAAATACCTATCGTATACTATCCCAAATAGGAAACCTTCCCGATATCCGAAATGGTCTAAAAATCAATAATTTCAAAAAATGGCAAAAAATTCAATTTTTTCGTTTTGTGGAAAAAGTTTTTCAAAATCGACAAAAAAAATCAAGAAAAGAAAAAATTGTTAGTGTCACGTGATCTGTTGCAATTATTTTTGCTTTTTATTTCCTATTTCTGAATAAGAGCTTTATTGGGGGCCAAAAACCCAATAAAATATTTTCAATTAACAGTCATTTGCACAATCAGTATAAAACACAATAAGTTGTTAGATTTTTTAGTTTTTAGCGTGCAATATCAGTAAAAATTAATTATATAAGGTGTTCTACTAACACTAATACACAAATTACAACTTAGTTGAAAGCTTGGAATCTTGGAAACTTTCTGAAGATGTGGCCTTGGAAGTAAACATTCGTCTCCGCTCTATCATCATGAACTGCATTTGTTGCTGTAAATTTAATATCATTGCACGTTGGTTGTTCATTTGTTCATGTAAATTTAAGTTTTCAGTAACAAGTGTATCAGTAACACGTTTGTTCATTTCTAATTCTTTAATTAACATACGTACCTTGGGAATAGTTATTGGCCCCGTTCCCTGAATTGGTTCATCTAATTCTGGGTTTTCAGATATATGTAAATTTATTTGATCATATTTATTTTCAATTTTATTATTGCGAACTTCACCATCTAAACCAATTTCTTCAATTTCAAGAGGATATCCAAGATTGTGAACTTTCCCTTGAACAACCGAATCAAGAATAGTACTCATTTGTAATTTTAGGCTCTCATTTTCTTTCTTCGTTTCTTTGACAATATCATTCAATCCATTCAGATATCCACTCATTTTCATAAAAACGCAATCATCTGTATGTATGTTTTCTAGTAATTCACGTTGCCCTTTCCAAGTACAACCAAATTCTTTACCTGGACAATCAACAAATATTTTTAGACAATGTTTCTTATGAGACCCGAGGTGCATCTGTGGGAACGCTAAATGACAGCCTGAACATTTGAACATGTTTTTCAAGCAATGATTCTCTAAATGATCACTGAAATCTATTTTTTTTATTGTTACATCACAGTTATAACAATCAATATTTGAATGCGGGCACGTAACACCATCACAGGAATCATCTTCTCTCTCACTAAAATCATCTTCACCAAAATCATCGGTATCTATATCCAATTTTGATTTAGCGTAAAACACACCGGAACCGGCAACCTCTAATAAATTGTCATCAACAAGCATTTTCCTTTCGCATAATTCGCCACAAATACATAACACTCTTGTATATTCACAAGTTTCAACTAAATGTTTTTTAATACTCCATCGTTCACCAGTCCAACGACATCCCCTAGACTTATTCAAACAAGATACCATCAAATCATCAGTCATATTTGAAAGTATAATTGGTGCAGGATATATGTCTGATTCATCATTTACATCGTCAAACTTATCTGGGTCATCACCATTATCCCCAGGATCATATTGCTCCCCAATATAATCATCATTTTCTTCATGAAAATATTCATTTAACTTTTTTCTTATAGGCTTAGATAATTTCAAACTCATACGATCCAATGGACAACGTTCACCAAGGACACTTTTGAAACTTTCAAATATGCATTCTTTACAAAACGTATGTCCACAAAGCGTACTCCATGGTTCAATGAATGGTAATTTACAAATTGGACATGATAGATGATCTAGTGCTTTTGCTGGTGCTAGATATTTCAAAGAACGCATATCAATAGGCGTGCATTCTTGAATATCAGGTAAAATGTCGTCATATTCATTCCATGGATTAAAAAAAAGATCGTAACCTTGACTATTCTCCATTTCACCTCCTTTTTTTTTGGTACCTATTTTTGATTCAATTTATTGTACGAACCCGATGCATAGAGAAAGAATTATACTGTGCAACAACACTGGAAAAGCTGTTTCCTTTCCCTTTCATGAATCGCACTCCGATTTTTCCTACATCTACAACGCGGCGATTACATTTATTCGAGAACCAGAAATTAAATAGCAGCATTGACTAGTAAATGAGAATGAATTAAATAATACAAAAGTTATAAAAATTAACACAAATGACATAAATAAAGGCGCAAAGAGAACTGAAAGGTATAGAACACATAATCAACTTTTCTGACTTTTCATCGAAAGTTGATAAATGTGATGATAAAAAATGAATAATAAAAGAAAATCTAGTATTATATCATGAAAACCGAACCGATTGATTGATAAAAAAAAAAAAAGACAGAAAAAGAGGAAGAATAAAGAAATGCATATCATGATCATCATGATCACTTTCATGATAAATTTAAACACTGTTGATACTTTCGTTAGAATCTTTTTCAATGGCAAAATGAGCATTATTTTTTCTTGCCTTTACCATTTCTAAAGATTTATTGATATGGAAACCACCAGTTAAAATATCTTGAACTTCTTCAAGTTCTAAATTGGATAATTCTGGATAACAGAAATAAATTAAAACGAAGGATACAACACCGAATGCTGCAAACAATGCAAAAGTACCAGGTGGGGTGATATTTTTCAACATTGTTAGGAAAGTTGAAGAAATAATTAAGGAACCAGCCCAATTTGTAGCGGTTGCATAAGATGTGCCAACACCACGAACACTTTGTGGGAACATTTCACTTTGTTGCCATGGTACGTTACCAATACCAATTGCATAAGAAGCTGTAAAACAAATCATTGCAACAATAATTACAATACCCCATGAATGAATATTACCTTTAACAGTTGCATCATTACCAGTGAATGTAATATCAATAAAATGAAATGCAATAGCATTTAAGACCAAGAAACAAATTGAAATTGGAATTGCAATTAATAACATTAATCTACGACCAACTTTATCAATAATGAAAAATGCAATGACAGTGAAAACAAAATTGGTACCAGCAACAATTATTGAAACAGCAGTTGAATTATCAAAACCAATTGCCTTAAAAATTGTTGAAGAGAAATACATCAATGAATTAAAACCTGTAAATTGTTGAATTGCTTGTAAAGCACAACCAAGGAATAAAGCACGTAAATTTGAAGGTATAGTATGTAATTCGACAATTGTTTTCCACCATTTTTTGAAAGGATTTTTTGAAGCTGTTGAATCTTCTTCTTCTTCAACTTGTAAATTCAAAATTTTAAGTTTAATATAATCAATTGAAGCATTTGGTTGAAATCTTAATAAAACTTTTTCAGCTTCATCAGGTTTATTTTTCATAATTAAATATCTTGGAGTATCAGGTAAGAACCAAAATGAAACAAATTGAATTACAGGTGGAATCATTGATAAACCAACTAAAATTCTCCAACCATTATTAATTTGATTTAAACCAGCACCAATTCCATAAGCAATTAATTGACCAGAAGTAATACCTAAACAATTTAAAACAACCAATCTACCCCTAAATTTTGAAGGAGCTAATTCTGAAATATAAAGTGGAGCAATTAAAGAACCAATACCAACACCAAAACCCATTATGAAACGACCAACAATCATTGTCCAAACATTTTCAGCAGCACATTGAACGATTGCACCAACAACAAACATTATATTTGAAAACATTAAAAGTGGTTTTCTACCTAAATAATCAACGAAAATACCAGATAAAATTGCCATTATCAATGCACCTAAAGAAGTTGCAGCTGTAATAAATTGTTCTTGACCATAAGATAAAGGAGATCCAAAATCTTCACCAATTGATACTAAAGCTGAAGAAATATAACCAGTATCATAACCAAACATAAAACCAGAAATTGATGCCATACCACTTAAAAAAATAATTAAAAATGAAGGTTTTTCATCTAATAAAGTATTTGAAGAATCGATTGGTTTTAAAGCCAAATCATTTGAATCATTTGAATTATTTGAAGACATATCAGAAATGAAAGAGTTGTAATTGCTGTTAATTTCAGCTTGCATGAATGATGGCTTATTTTCTTCTTGTATTTCTTGATTGAAAAATCCGGTCATTAGGAGTTTAATATTCAATTATGATTAAAATTAACTGGTTTTATTATTTGATTAAAAAAATAAAAGTTATAATAAAATTAAAAATGAAGAAAAATTGATATAAGCTTTGATTAATGTTTGAAAATATAATAATATAATAGTAATATAATAATAATAACAAAAGTGAAAGATATTAAATGAAATCAAGAGAAGAGGTGTTAACAGCATGTTGTAAAGAAAGGCAAAGGAAAGGAAAAAACAACTTCCTTTTATACTCGGCAAATTCGCCGAATCTACCGCGCAAAAGCTTTAAAAAATCGCGCCAGCCAAAGCCAACAATTTATTGGAATCTAATTGGTTGAAAAAAAGGGATTTTTCTAAATTTACGGAGATTTTACCGAAAAAATGTTTTTTTTTTTTTTTGAGTTTTTGCTCATAATTCGTTGGAATTTCCGAAAAAAAGAAAAAAAAAAGGAAAACAAGTTTGTTTTTCAATGAGATGAAATATATTCTCTATCAATTGATAACAATTAACAATTAACAGTTAACAGTTAAGGGAACATTCTTATTTACAATTACAATTACAATTAATATTGCAAGAAGGGAAAATCTAGACTCAATACTAAATTCGCTACCATGTCCCGAAGGGGAAATAAAATCAGGTCCACAAAAACTTAGAATGCAAGGAAATTTCCGCCTTTTATCGTTTTTGTTTTTGTTTGTCTTTTTTCAGGTTTTGTATTGTTAAACGATGAAATTTTCTCTTTTTTTCATTTTTTTGGGAATCAATTTAACTTCGATTTGATTGAGTTTGAAATTGGCTTAGATTTTTTTTTTTTTTTTTTTTTTTTTTTTTTTTTTTTTTTTTTTTTTTTTTTTTTTTTTTTTTTTTTTTTTTTTTTTTTTTTTTTTTTTTTTTTTTTTTTTTTTTTTTTCATGTGGTTTTTTTTATCAGATTATTGTTGCTATTTCATTTTTTTTTTATTTTATCTTCCGTTTGTTGTTGTTTTTTTCTTATTTTTTCTTGTTGTGTCTCTTGTTCTTTCTTGTTTTTATTAGTAGTAGGAATAGTAGTAGTATTATTAGCCATAGTTAATTCATAGTTTGAACCTTTGAAATATATCTCAATGCTTAATAAGAGGTTTAAACTTTTAACTGGTGCCTTAATTGTGCTTTTACTTCTAGTTACATTGATAAAGTACCATTCAGAGACTTTATCAATTTCTGTGGAAGATTTACAGAGAAATATTTCAAATTCTGTTGGAAATAAAAATGATGATCAACATTTAGCTGATACTGTTCATAATGATCAAACTGATCAAAATAGTAATAGTGATAGTAATGATGATGCTATTGATCATAGTCATGGTAATGTTGATAATAATGACAATGACAGTCACAATGCCATTAATACAATTGAAAATGATAAAGAAGATACCAATGATGTTAATCTAGTTGATACTGATAAAACTGATGAATTGAATTCATCTGATAATGATTCAAAATATTCTTCGACGAATGGTGATAAAGAAGGAGAAAAAGAAGAAGAAGAAGAGAATGGTGACACCAAAGATTTGAAAAATACTGATTTTAACAATGATTATGATTTTGAAAATGATAAAGATAAAGATAATGATAATGAATTTGATGATTTTGAAAATAATAAAAATGGTGAGTTTGAGGATTTTGAAAATGATGGATATAGCGAAAATATAGATATAGATGATCCAATTGTTGATGTAGAATATACATCTGAATCAGATTCACTTAGAGTCGCATCATCCAAACTATTAGAGGCTGCACATTTTGAATCAGACCCTGAATCACCTGAAGATTCATCATATGCTCAAACTGAAACAGAAAATGAACTGGTTGATGAAGATACTATTATACAACAAATCAAAGATATTATAGATAGTGAAGAAAAAGTAGAAAATATTAACCCACCAGATTTAGAAAGAGATTGGTCTATTAAAATAGATGTAAATTTATTAGATGTTACTTCAAAGGATTTCCGTAAAGGTAACAAAATTACCAAAGATTTTTTCACTCAATTGCTGAATTTAATTCATGGTAATAGATTATCTTATCCATTGCAACAGAGAATGGCAATGGAGAATGGTAAGACTATTGTTGATCCAATTTTATTTTATGATTCAGAAAATGATAGATTATCAGAAAGTGATTGTGAATCGTTTTTGAATTTCCCTGAAGAATTCATTGAAGATTTAACTATTAAACATAAAATTATTGTTGACAATTTACCTGATATTACCCCAAATTTTTATGAAGGTGCAGGTTATGTCATCGTTGGTGGTGGTAAATATTCTTGGTTTTCTCTTTTAGTTATTGAAGTTTTAAGAAAATTTGAAACTATTTTACCAGTTGAAGTTATTATACCAACAATTGAAGATTATGAATTTGAATTTTGTGAAAATATTTTACCACAATATAATGCACGTTGTATTAAAATTTACGATGTTTTTGATGATGAAGTTTTAAAAAAAATTGGAGTAACAGGTTATCAATATAAATCTTTGGCTTTATTAGCATCATCTTTTGAACATGCATTTTTATTAGATTCTGATACTTATCCAATGGTAAATCCTGAAGAACTTTTCACTTCAACTTTATACCATGAGAAAACTATGATTACTTGGCCTGATTATTGGCGTAGGACAACTTCTCCTCATTTTTATAAAATTAGAGGTACTGAAGTTGGTAAAAGAGTTCGTCATTTAAATGATTTCTTTACAGATCTTAAATATTTTAAAGTTGAAAATGAAGATATTGATGATGCTTTAGAAGCTGACATTATTTTAAAACATGAAGTACCATTACATGATAGAGAAGGTACATTACCTGATTGGACTACTGAATCAGGTGAAATGTTAATTAATAAAAAGGTTCACTTTAAAGCTTTATTATTAGCATTATATTATAATTTAGATGGTCAATTTGGTTATTATCCTTTATTATCACAAGGTGGTGCTGGTGAAGGTGATAAAGAAACATTCGTTGCTGCTTCAAATTTTTATGGATTAAATTACTATCAAGTTAATAAAATGCCAGATCGTGCATATGGATTTTATAAATATAGTTCTTATTTTGATACTTCGATTATTCAATATAGTCCCTTAAAAGATTATGAAAATTTACAATGGGTTAATAGAGAAATTCAAGAACAAATTGAGATTGATGGTGATTCCTTTGCTTACGATTATTCAAGTTATTTCACTGATAAATTTCAAATTTATAATTCAGTTCCAATGTTTTATCATGTTCATGAAACAAAGATGGATCCATTTAATTTAGTTGAAATAAAATCAACTGAGGATTTGGATGGTTTTAAAATCAGAAATCTGGGTGGAGATTTCCCAAGAGTTGATTTTGATCTTGAACAATTTTTATGGGAGAAAATTAATGAACATCTCTGTGTAGAAAAGAAAAAATTTGCATGTTTTGAACATAAAGATGATGATGTGCTCTGTGGTCAATTTATGAAGGAACAACTAAGTTTTCTAAAGAAAAGTAGTTATACCATGTTAAAAGAATACAGAGCAGATGAACCATTTGATAATTTGAGAAGAATTTATTAGATTTTAGATATTGTAATGTAGGTTTAATAGAAGTCGATTACGAGGATGCGGAAGCTCTTGACGTCGACGAACTGGCAAGCAGTTGTCTTTTTATATAGTTAGAGTTATGATTTATATATCTGTAGACTTTAATCGACAGAGGATTTAATATCCTCATACTTGATAATAATAAACCTGACTATTAGTGTATGTCAACTCATCCCACTTTGGAATGCTGGAAAAGAAAAAAAAAACACACACAGAAATAAACAATTTGCCGAAAAGGGAAATTGACAGAGACGCGAATATAGAGCAGAGAGAAAGGAGGAAAAACAACAGATGTAACGAGATGTTCAATTTGGCGGTTTATTTATTTGTTTGTGTCATTTACCATATTGATATCAAGAACATAGTAATAGTCTGGTATTGACGTAATAAGACAAGGAGAAAGGTATATTATAATTTTGAATTTAACATGGATGTTATGAACAGTAGAGTCGGCGATTCAGATTTTGAAGTTCCATTGCCTAAAACATATGGATCATATCCAGATTACGATAAGATACAAGAAGAAATCACAAATTTTATTAGGGAGTACAAATCAGATCCATCTTATAATTTTCAAGATGAACATGTCGAAGATTTTTATGATAGACGTGAAGAAGATATTGAATTAGCAAGAGAGGAGAATGATCCAACAATTGGTCCTAAATATATGCATTTATTACAAAAAATTGCAAATAGAGAGCTTGATGATATTATAATTGAATTAGATGATATTATTAGATATGAAAGTTTACAGAGGGATACTATTTTATCAAGTAATAGCACATTACCAAATGAAATTGAAAAAAATACGCATCATTTCATTGAATTATTTTCAAGAGTTATTGATGATAATTTACCACCACCTACCAAGCCAATTAATGATAAAGATACTGTTTTAGATGTTATTATTCATCAAAGAAAATTACGTACTAGCGTTCTTGAAGAAGAACGTCGTAGAGAGAATGAAAGGTCTGATTTAGATCCATCTAGAACTGTTAATGACAATAATAATGAAAATGACGAAGCAAATGTCACAACTGATTTATTTCCACCACAATTATTAAGACGTTATAATGTTTATTTCAAACCATCAACACGTGCAACTGGTAAATCTACAAAACCATTAAATGTTAGAAATGTTAAAGGTAGTCATATCGGTAAATTGATAACAATTAGAGGAATTGTTACGAGAGTTTCAGATGTTAAACCATCAATTGAAGTTCAGGCATATACATGTGATACATGTGGTTATGAAATTTTCCAAGAAGTTAAATCTAAAACGTTTCAACCAATGACTGAATGTCAATCTGAAATTTGTAAACAAAATAGGAAAGCTGGACGTTTATTCCCAAGTACTAGAGCTTCAAAATTCTCGCCATATCAGGATGTTAAAATTCAAGAATTAGCTTCTGATGTACCACCAGGTAATATACCAAGAATGTTATCAATTCATGTTAAAGGTGGATTGGTTAGATCGATGGTTCCAGGTGACATGGTTGATGTTTCTGGGATTTTCATGCCACAACCATATACAGGATTTCAAGCATTAAAAGCGGGATTATTAACTGAAACTTATTTAGAAGCACAATTTATTAAACAACATAAACGTAAATATGAATCACTTGGATTAACAGATGAAATTAAAGAGAAAATTGATAATTTAAGGAATCAAAATAATTTTTATAATATTTTAGCATCATCAATTGCACCTGAAATTTTTGGTCATTTAGATATTAAAAAATCATTATTGTTATTATTAGTTGGTGGTGTTACGAAAGAACTTGATGATGGTTTAAGAATTAGAGGTGATATCAATATTCTATTAATGGGTGATCCCGGTGTTGCTAAATCACAATTATTAAAATCAATTTCAAAAATTGCGCCAAGGGCAATTTATACAACTGGTAAAGGTTCATCAGGTGTTGGTTTAACAGCAGCTGTTATGCGTGATCCAATTACTGATGAATTAATTTTAGAAGGTGGTGCATTAGTTTTAGCTGATAATGGAATTTGTTGTATTGATGAATTTGATAAAATGGATGATAGTGATAGGACTGCAATTCATGAAGTTATGGAACAACAAACAATTTCAATTTCTAAAGCAGGTATAACAACAACTTTAAATGCAAGGACATCGATCTTAGCAGCTGCTAATCCACTTTATGGTCGTTATAATACTAGAATGTCACCAAATGAGAATATTAATTTACCAGCTGCATTATTATCAAGATTTGATATTTTATTTTTAATTTTAGATAAACCGGATCTTGAAAATGATATCAAATTAGCTGAGCATGTTGCATATGTTCATATGTTTAATAGGCATCCAGTATCTGATATTCAAACAGTTGATGAACAAACAATGAGACAATATATTTCAATTGCTAGACAATTTAAACCAGTTATTACAAAAGAAGTGAGTGAGTATGTTGTTTCAACATACATTAAATTAAGGCAAGAAAGTAAAAAAAATGAAAATTCAAATAAATTTTTCTCACATACATCACCAAGAACATTACTTGGTATTTTGAGAATGTCACAAGCATTGGCTAGGATTAGATTTTCTAATGAAGTTTTATTAAAAGATGTTGATGAAGCATTAAGATTAATTAATGCAGCTAAGAATTCATTATATGAATCAAACACAGAAATTGAAGAAACAAATCAAGAAAAATTATTTACTATCATTAAAGAATTTATTTCAAGTCAAATGCAATCAACCAAATCTAAAATTGTTTCAATGTCAAGATTAAGGGAGATTTGTATTATGAAACAATTCACAGAAGCAGAGATTAACGAATGTATTGAAAAATATGAAAGTTTGAATATTTGGCAGGTTATTGATAATGGAGAAAACTTAACTTTAATTGATATTGGTGATGATGAATTTGGTTCAGATTTTGATGATGTTGAAATGGATGGTGATGATTGATAAATATGTATAATTGTTGTTGTTTTTTTTTATGTTTAAAGTGTATTCTATCGTTTATATTTTTATTTGTTTAATTAATTTATTATTGGAAAAAAAAAGAGGGGGCAAAAAGAAAGAAAAAAAAATTTAAAATTATAAACTTATTAAATAGAAATTGCAAAAAAAAAGAAAAACTGATTAAATAGAAATTACAAAAAAAAAAAAGAAAAACTGATTAAACACTAGATGAGAAGAATAAGATAAAAAATTATAAACCGAGATCTTTTCTGACCATTGATCTACAGATTGGATGATAGATCATTTCATATTTTGCGAAAGTTTCCAAGGCTAAAGCATGATCAACTTTATTTAGCATTGTATAGGAAGGTCTGACAAATTTCATTCTACCAACAGTTCCTAACCAATCAGCCAAATTTTTATAAGAAGATTTTATATTTGCAGTTAACAGTAATCTAAACCATCTAAATATAACTTCAGCATTTTGAGAATTTGAATATTTGTTATAAATTTTTGACATATAATCAATTGCAATTTTACCACTTTCATCTTTCCAAGTAAAACCATTTTTACCTTCATAAGATGCCAAAGTATCTAAAAATACACCATTTTGATTTGCACCAAATTTGGATATATCATTTGAATTGAATTCTTTTGATAAATTATCAATTAAACAAGATGAAGAGTTTGAAGATTCAATAATTTTAACCCATCTTGAAGCAAGATTATAACATTCATCAACCAATTTTGTATTAAATTTTGGCTTTGGTGGTAAACCAGGTTGATATAACCAAGTATTCCAATCAATTGAATCCAAAAGGTCATGTTTATCAGAATAAAATTCATATAAACAATCTAAAAATTGATAAGAATCTAAAGATTTATATTTAAATTTATTGAAATAAAATTTAATAAATGGATCAAAGGCTTCTTTACCACCTAAAGTTTGTTCAATTAAAAATAATAAATTAAAACCTTTTTCATATGGAACAGTTGAAAAACTATCATCAGGATCAGTTTTATCCTTTAAATCTTGAATTAAAGTACTAAAACGTTTTGAAGATTCACCCATTGAAATAATTGAAGCATCTAAATCATTCCAACCAATAATTGCACTAAAATGTCTAAAATCTTCACCATGTAAATTACCTTGAATTCTTCTTTCTAAATAAACAGTCCAACCTTCATTTAACCAAAAATGTTCAAATGAACAATTTGTAACTAAATTACCAGACCAACTATGTGCTAATTCATGTGCTATAACATCAATATTTTCACCATCACCAGAAATTAAAGTTGGAGTTGCAAATGTACAATTTGGATGTTCCATACCACCAAATGGCATTGAAGATGGTAAAATTAAAACATCAAAATCTTTCCATTCATAAGGGAAAACAATATTTTCAGCTGTTTTAATAAAATTTTCAGTATCATTTTCAAATTCATTTTGACAATTTTTAATAAATGAAGGTTCAGAATAAACTTTTGATCTTGGACCAATATTTGCATCAATTATATTTCCTGAAGCAATTGAAACTAAATAACTTGGTATTGGAACTTTTTGTTCAAAATTATAGATTAAATTATTCAAATTTTTATCACAATTTTTCTTAGATTTTAATAAACCTGAAGTTAAAGTATTATATGGTGAATTAAAATAATAATCAAAAGTTGATTTAATTGAAGGTGTATCAAAACAAGGGAAGAAAGATCTAGCATGAATTGGTTCACATTGAGAGAATAAATAAGGTAATTTTTTACCATCAGTTTGTTGTGGATCTAACCATTGTAAAGCAGTACAATTTTCAGTTGTTTCATATTCAATCTTTAAATCAATTTTATCATTTTCTA
>JAJMES010000344.1:0-16287 GCA_030574275.1 Pichia sporocuriosa | reverse complement strand
TTTAATATTCCTTCTTCCTTATTATTATTAATTAAATTTAATTTAGTTTTTAAATTAAAAATTTCTAATTCAACTAAATCTTTAATCATTTTTAATGGCTCATTATTCTTCCATGGTCCAACAAATTTATTTAAATCTTCTTCTTTAATAAATTCTTTATTTCTATAATATGCAGTTTCAACTGTTGGTCCAATAACCCATCTATTTTGACCTTCAAATGCAATTAAACTTAAATCTTTTGGACAATCTTCTTTAAAATATAATGATCCAAAATTATCAAATATAAAATCATTAACAATTTTATTAAAATCTGCCATTGGCTCAATAACTTCATTTAATTTACCCATTGAAATTGAATCATCTAATCTATCATCTTTACTATCAATTAATGGATTCCATTTCTTCATTAATGAACTTTCAATATCATCAACATATTCCATTAAAATGAATGGATGTCCAATTGAATTATTAAAATCTCCACTATATGATAAAACTTTTGGAATATTTAAATTTAATGCATTACTTAAAAAATCCATAGTTGCAACTTCACTTTCAATCTTCCTTTTAGTGAATAATTTTGATTCAAGTGTATATGGTAATCTTAAAATTAATTTTTTTTCAATACCTTCAATTTCAATTCTATAAATTCTATGATGTTTACCTTCATGTAATGAAATAATTTGTTTAATATTACTCTTTTCTTTGCAATCTTTAAAAAAAAATGAGATATTATTAGTTAAAATTTTACTATTTCCAATATTTTTAATTTCATCAGGATTTTCTTTGTTGATTAAATTATCTTTTTCAATATTTTCTATCTCTTGAACTAAGTTATTTAAACCTTGAATTGAAAATTTAGTAAATCTTTTACTTTTTTCTAATTTGTCATTTTTTAACCATGTACCCCATGAATATTGAAACATATGTTCACGACTAGGATCAGAATCATCAAATAGATTCGTAGAAGTTTCTTTACCTTTAATTTCGGATCCATTTAAAGTTGAATTGAATCTAATTTTTTGAATCAATGGAATCGTACTTGATCTGTTGGCAATTTTATATGCTGAAGCAGATCTTCTCAAAAATAACTTACTAGATCTTGAAAGCATATTGGATTGTATACTAATAACTTCAGACAATCTAATCTTTTATCTCTATATATATATATTCCAATAACAATGCCTCTTTCCTCCCTTTCAAAGATAATGTCACAGTTAATTAATAATGAGGGATTTAGTCGAAGAAATTTTCCACAATTTTCCACAATTTTCCACCTCGAAGAAAATAATACAATTCCAATCGAGAAATCATGTCACGTGCCAACATGAATTTGTATATTCATTTCTATTTATTTCCGTTTTTGCTCTTTGAGGCTCATTATTTTAATCAAGTTTGTTTTTTCACCAACCTTTTTTTTTTTTTTTTTTTGCTTTTAAGTAGTCTTTTTTTTTATTCCCTGGCTTTTTTTTTTTAAGAAAGACAATGTCACAAAATAAGAAGAATAAAATACCAACCAGAATTTCTGCAAGGTGTACTCAATCAGAAAGTGAAAAAACAATTCTTGATATTTTATTGATGTCAGTTTCATGCATTGCATTTTTACGTGGGTTTTTTAACAATAATTATTTTATTGATGATAAATTTGAAATTTCAAAATATGATTTTGATTTGGATTCAACTTCAAAGGATTCAATTAAAATTAAAAAGCTTAAACGTGGTGTTTCCACAGATTCTGATATTATCTTAAATTGGATCAATGTATCAATTTCTGATGCTTTGCATAAAAAATACCTAAAGGCAATTGATCTATCAATTATTCTAAATGAAGAACACCCCAATGATATTTTTGAATCTTATTGTTTTAAAATTGAATATCTTGATTCAACACAACAATCCATTTCTTTCAATGAAGATTTATTTTTATCACCGAATGAACTTACACGCTTTCAAATTTTTAAATTATTGAAAAGATTTATTATTTTAACTCAATCGTTACCTCCATTACCAGCAAAAAGATTTCTTGCTATGCGTTTATTGTTTAATGATAACTGTCCAAATGATTATTTTCCTGAATATTTTACAAATTGTTCAGATGAAAAATCGGCCATTATCAGGATACCTTTACCAGAGTATAATAATTTAATTGCAAATTGTGGCGATATTAATTCTGTTCATCATCAGATTTCCACTTCACTTATTTCATTGTCAAACTTGAATGCAAAGAATTATAAAGATGTTGAAATCTTAGAATTAGATCCTTTTGATATATTTGGAAATAATGCTGAAAATCCAAAAAATGAAAATAATATCGCAACTGAGCTTTCACAAGTAACAAAAGATTTGTCGAATATGGTTGATAATTTTGAAAACGAATTACATGATGGTGAAACTCAAATTTATGAATCTGAAAAACATGAACCAATTATTTCATGCACTTGTAAATCAAATATGTATTTACCGTATTCTTCCATAATTCAATGCACTATTTGTTTACAAAGTATGCATAAAGTCTGCTATTCAATGGATGCTAATTTTCAATCATTTGAATGTATTAACTGTTCAAAATATAAAAATTCTATTAATATAAATGATATGCTTATTATCTTTAATATTAGAAAACTCATTGCTTATTTCAAATACAATAAAAAAAATAATAGTTTATTAAATTCAATTTCATTCACAACTTTGCAATTAGGATTTAATCTATCAGACTTAGCGCTTGATGATACAATCGTTAAAAATACAGTAAATGCATTATCAGTTTTGATTTTTGATGGGATTATTTCGTTTAAAACTCACAAGTCATTTTTGCATCACTTATTTAATGTTGATATTGATGGGTTATTAGTTAAGAACACACCCGTAAAGAAAGGCAAATATTTTATTAGATTTATTTTAAAGAATAATGAAGATAAAATAAACCGGTTTTTGGATCCAAATTTTGGTAAATTGCAGGAAATGGATACAATTATTGAAAGTTTGTCTTCTTTAAACCAGATTGATTTTGATCAAACAATAATAGAAGAAAATGGTTCTGATAATGATGATAAAAAGGAAGAAGCTGTAATCAAGAAAAAAAAAATCAGTAAATCTGTTGACATTTTTAAAGTTTAAATCTTTTATCTCGTTTCGTTTTGCGTATTTATTCATTGCTATATTTACATATCTAATGGTAAAAATGAATATATAAATCTAACTAGCTATTCCTTTCTAATTAAACTTGCCAAATCTGTTATTCTCAATAAACCCTTAAATTCCAACCCATCTTTTCCATTATTGCATACAAAAATATTGGTTGTCAACATTTCACTCATCAATTCATATGTCGATAATAAAGAATACTGAGGACTCACCGTAAATAAATTTTGAATCGGCACAACATGAGAATCCAATGATATTATAGTATCATTGTTCAGCTCATTCGATAATGTTGAGAACGAAACCAAATTTTCACTTTGTTGGTTATTCATTGAGTTTTCTAATATTCTGTATAAGTCACTAAAGCTGATCCAACCAACCAAGGTAAAATTAAATTTATTTTTTAAAAGCACGAATCCATCATTTACTGCTTCTTCATCTGAAGAAAATGCCTGATCACGTATATTTGTAATCTTTTCAATTAATTTCTCAACTGTTGACAATTCATCCTCAACATATAAAACATGAGGATGATAATCACCAATTACTTCACCAATTGTAACTTCAGAAAATTGTGCTAATCTTCTAGATTCAATCAAATCAGGACTCAAATAAGTTTTGTTTAATTTCATCAACCACAGATCGTAGAAACTTTTGCTATCAAATATATCAGTAATAGTCTTAGAAATGACAACTCCTAACATCAAAGGAATCAAATAAGTAACAGCACCAGTCAATTCGAAGACAATAACAACTGCTGCAACCGAAGTGTTTGTAACACCTGCAAAAAATGAAGCTGCACCAACTATTGCATATGATCCAGGTAACACACATTTTTTATTTTCATTGTAACATTGTAAAAAGATACTGGCGCCTGATTTTTTTTGAATAATTTCGACAATTTCACCAATGATTCTACCTATTAGTGCACCTATTGTCAGTGAGGGAAGTAGTATACCACCAGGGATATTTAAAGAATATGCATAATTAGAGGAAAAAAAAGTTATGATGAAACACCAAAAAAATTCAATTAATTTATTGGACGATTCACAAATTGCTTGATCATAATAATTTTTTGAATCATCACTACAATCATAAAATAATCCTAATAATGTTTCATTCAATGTTAAATAACTAAATTTCAACGGATACCTTAAAAACTGTGTAATCAACACAACAATACAGGCTTCAAAAAATGGATTTTTCAATATAATATACACAGCATTGGGAAATTTGTCTGAATATTTAACATTTTCTTTAAAATCAATAATTTTTAAATGTAGTTTTTTGAATAACAAAGATAAAAATCCACAAACCAAACCAACAAAAATATAAGGAAAAGTTTCAAAAAAAATCCATCCATTATTTATATCAACATTAAATGCCTCATTTATAATAATACGTTTAAAGGGATGGAATTTGAAGAAAATAAAAGTTGCAATTGAAGAGCATACGAATCCATTCCATATTAAGGTATTTATTTTTGTACCAAATTTTAAATTTTCAACGGAAAATAATAAACCACCAATTGGTGCACCAAAAGCAAGTGAAATACCAATGACAAAACCAATTGATATAATCTCTCTTTTAATTGCCTCATTGTTCAAGTTCTGAAATAAAATGTAAGAATTTGAAAATTTTTCAATAATAAGATTAAGAACACCACAAGATATATGAATCAAAGGACCTTCATATCCAACAATTAATCCACCACAAGAACAAACAAATATTAAAGCACAAAATTTTTTTAATATTATTGGTAATGTCAAAAATTCGTTATTAACATGCCCTGAGATAATTTTTTTTAGTTCACCTATTCCACTTTTTGATATCCAAATATTAGATTTAGATATGTAAACTCCAATCAAGGCAAAAAATACTGAAAATGGGAATAAAATCACAGTACTCAATAAAAATGTGCCAATTTTTGAAAGGTTCGTTGTATAAGAAATCCAATTGTCAATATCGCAGGATTGACGAACATTAAAGAAATTATTATTGCAATAACCATATTTTAAATCATTAAGCCACGTTGAAGACCAATCCAAAATCATTGTTAACAATGACATTATTATACTGGATAAGATTAGAATTGGCCATTGATTATATTTAACAAAAAATCTTAAATATCGAGATGATGAAGTCAATGTAGATTGTAAAGTAGCTTCTTCAATCCGATGCTCAGTGTATAGTTTTCTCCATGGTATAAGTTGACCATCTTCGTATTCATCGGCTGAAACACCAGAGGGAAGTTTAGAATCCACTTCGTTTCTCGAATTTGAATTTAAATTTGAATTTAAAATTGAATTTTTCAATTCATTTGGTTTGAAAGAGATTATGGGTAATGAATCTGAATGAGAAATGAATAAATCCTCCTCTGTGGGATATATATTGGACCTTATTCCAGACATTGAATTTAATTATAATTAGATCTCAGTGAATTATAATAATAGCTGATATATATCCGACACATCTATAGACAAACTTGTTCCTATTACTACTTCCTGATTAAAATCCATTAATTTCATGAAGAAAAGAAAAAAAAAGAAACAAAAAAAGATTACGTAACAAACACGTGACCAAATCCCCAAAACCGGATCGTCCTAATTAGGAAAAAAGTAAACAAACAAAATTTTTCTCTCTTTCTTATGGGGGGAGATCGTGTTTTGGTTTGTTTTTGTTTGTCTGTACACTTTTGTTGTTTACTTTTCAAAAAGGATTTTTGGTGTGATTTTATCTTTCCACTATTGTTTTTGCTTTTGTCGTCTTCGTTTTATTCTTCTTTCTTTTTTTTTCTTTTCTTTTTTATTTTAATTTTTATTTTTTAATCTCGTATTAACCAGTATTTTATTAATATAGAAATATATCTATCAATATACACGAACCAAAATTAATTGATAATGCTTAGAACAGTCCGATCATTACCTTCATTAAGTCTTCTTTGTCAACAAGAAACAAACGCAATAAAAGCTCAAACAAAGGCAAACTCAACATATTCTTATATTTCTGGTGATTTATTCCAACCATCAACAAATGCATCTTCTGTGAGATATGTTCATCAAACTACAAAGAAAGAAACAATTTTATTGGATTCTTCCGCAAATAAATCAAAATATACTTCGATGAATTTACAAGGTTTAAAAATGGAGTGTAAAAAAAGAGGTTTAAAGGTATCAGGTCGTAAAATTGATCTTGTTCAAAGATTGGTATCACAAGATCAAATTGGTTTTGATAATTCTAGACCATATACAAAAGTTTCAACTAATGATATTAAAAATTTTATGCCTCCTAATCCAAAATTTGTTGAAGTTGATAAGGAAATTAGAGAAAGTAAAATTGCTCAACTAATTAAAAATCAAAATCAAAATCATTATAACACTACTATTAAAAGGTCAGATAATCAACAAAATAAAACTATTCAGGCTAAGAAATCACTTGATAAATTAAAAGCCAAAAAAGATGCTAAGGAATTGGCTGATAAAAAGGCAAAAAATGCTATCAAATTCTTAAAGGAGGAAAAGGCTAAAGAAGAGTGGAGATTGCAAATGGAAAGAGACAGAGAATTAGAATTGATTAAACAAAAAGAAATGGAAATGGCTGCTAAACAAAAGGCCGAATCCATAAAACTTCAAGCTGAAAAGGAATTGAAAATTAAAAAAGAACTTGAAGCAAAGGAAAAATTAAAAGCTGAAATGAAACTTGCGGATTCTACTAAGAAGGCTGTAAGAGATGTGATAAAACAGTCAAAAATTTCCACTGTTCTAGCAAAAGCACAAGAAAGTTCAAAAGCTAAAATTATTGCAAATGCAAAGCAACAATTACAAATACAAGCACGTGAGCAGCAACAAAAGCAAAAGCAACAACAAAAGCAACAACAACAACAACAACAACAAAAACACAATGATACCCAAGCTAATCTAAGCTCTAGAGATGTTAAATTTTTGTCTGCTTTTGGTGTCACAACTATTGGGTGGTGGTCACTCAAAGACACTTCTGTTTTATAATGTTAAATTATGGTTTATTATTTTTATAAATGATACTTTTTCTTTTCCTTTTCCGTTTCCTTTTATTCTTCAATTTTTCAATTTTTTATGGCCGAGTTCATGATTAGGTTCAATTCTTTTAATTCTTTTCAATTTTTTGAGTTCATTCAAGTTTTTCTTTATTACGTTTTTTTTTAATTAAAGTTTATAGTCTAACATTAAGAGGTAAAATATCTGTATTTTAGAGTAATTAGTATAAATATAAGTTATCCACACAACCATAACCAGCTGCCACACCACCCTCATTACTTGAGCTTGTTTTAGATCTCAACAAATGTCCTAATACCTGGTTATCTAATATTTCACCGGTCTTTTCATTAAACAAGTAACTACCGAAGATACCTAATTCTGACACAATACCATCATCTAATATTTCGCCATTTCTTAAAATTAAATTTTTGTGAGTCGCCGGATGGATTAATTCCATAAGGATATAAGCTTCCCATTCATCTTCAGGCAATGAGTGAAGAAAAGCAGGAATATCTTCCTTATAAACATTATTTCCACCACCTTCTCTTTGTGGTTTCAAAACAAAATCTTGTGGGCTATCAAATGCCAGTTTTTTAGCCAATTTACCATCATCTGAATTGTCTAATGGATATATTTTACAAAATGTATCATTTATCTCAGAAATTTCAGTATTATCTAAAAATTGTGCCAATATGTTATTGTTCGTCAATAGTTGTTGAACTTTTTTAGAACCACTCAGTTGAGTCAATAATGAAGGACATTTAATTGCTAATGTAGACTCCAAAGTTGTTCTACATTCCCATGTTTCAGATTTTTCAAATTCGGATGGTCCATAAGCAGATCTATAATAAACTACGGAAACTTCTAAATCTTGATAATATAATTTGTTATTGTCATCTTTATCAATTTTAATAGATGATAGTACATTTGGTAAGTCAACTCTTCTGCTAATGACACCATATTCTGATAATAAATTATATTCAATTGCTCTTTGATCAAATGCATTCCTTTCGTTTGGTTGAACAACCATTAAAACTATTGATTTATTTTCACCCTTTAAATAATTATCATTATAATATTTAACACCTGAATACAAACCTTTAGCTAAATTTTTATCACTATCACTTATTGGTAATTCTTCATCAGTATAATATTTATTATCAGTTGCTAATTTATTATATAATCCAAGTTGATTTAAATATGTATGTGCTTTACCCACTTTTGTACTTAAACCACCAAATGATACACTAACAGTATTAAATTCAACTTGTTTAATTTTTTTTGAAATTTCATCATACATATAATCAGACCTAGTTAAAGCTAATGACACATTTTGAACGATTTTATTTTCTAGTGCAGTTAGATAACAATCCCATAATTTACCAGTAAAATCTTTATCGTGAACAGATAAAGATTTTAAAGTTTCAACCAACCATTTTTGTTCAGAAACTACATTAGCATATAATTTGTTATAAGTTTTACCGATTTTTAAACTTTTAATATACTGATCATGCGGAAAAGGTGTTGGAAATAGAGTAATTGGAGCTAAAACAGGTTGATAATTTAAATAAGGAATTGGTGGATACATTACCAAACCATTTGATAATCCAAATTGGGTCACTTCGTTAACCAATTGTTCCAATTGATTCTTTTCAAGTGATGGGAAATCTTTCTGTGACATCTTTAACAACCAGTTTGAATTAATTTGTGTATATATTCCTTTGTTATCCACTTATCCAACATTCAAACTACATTAGTAATTGTGAAAAAATGCTATGAAACTAAGAGAATTGTGAAATTCCTCAAAATGCATTATCGGTTAAAATATCCTTTTTCGTATAGTTATTGCGCGCAATGTCACGTGACCTCTTTCGTCGATCGACCTCTGTACCAACAGCTGTACACCAGCAAATGAATTTTTTTTTTATTTTTTTTTATTTATTTTTTTTTTTTATTTTTGAAAGCATTAAAGAAATTGGGTTTTCATCATTTGAAATATTGTAATACATTGATTTGTTTACTTTTTTTTTGTTGTATACATTTGCATACACTGATATTTGATTGAATTACTGGAGGTATCACTTCCTATATACCTTTTCCTTTTTTATTTTTTTTTCTGTGAATTAGTTTTTACATCATTCAAATGTCATTGAGATTTGCTCAAGTGCTAGGGTCTGCGGAAGATCCTTCTTTCTCTTTGAAGGATATAAACTCCATTTCTGCCAATGGAATAAATAACAATGTGAATTCAAATTCAACCTCCAATGGTTCACATAATATAGATTTGAAGATTGAGAGATCTGCACTGCAAAACAAAAGAGCCTCAAAGAAAAATGCATTTAACCGTCATATTGGCTCAAACTATATTGGATCGTTCCCATTTTTCAACTCAGCCCAACCGAACACTCAATCTGATCCAAATAAAAAAGATATCGGAGTGACAAATTTGACTCATTTACCATTGTCCACCTCTTCTCCAATTAATTTAGCTTATCAGTGTATTAATGCACAAATTGAGAAGGATAATTCAATTCCAACCTTGTATGAGGTTTTATCAAAATATATGGTTGATAACTATAATTTTAATCCAAATCAATCTTTAAATCCTTTTAATAGATTTGATAAGGTAGACTTTTTCGGTATACCTGAAAAATTACTTGATAATAATAGCGATTCACTTGTTACTAACATGGGAATTTTTGCTGATATTAAAAGGGCTTGGTTAAGTGTTGATAGTAAATTATATATTTGGAATTATAATGCTTCATTAACAGATCAAGAATTTGATGTAATCGATGATTTCAATGGTACTATTCTCACTTGTACATTAGTTAAACCAAAGTTAAATGTTTTTGTTGAATCTGTTAACTATTTATTAATAGTTGCTACTTCAAAGGAAATTAAAATATTGGCATTAGAATATAACACAAATAATAAAAAATTAGAAATTTCAGATACCAAAATGTCAGTTTCAGTCCATGGTTTGATTGTTAATAAAATTGTCTTGTTTGATCAAACAAACGATATCTTCTTTACAGGTGCAGGATCTGGTGATTCACTTTGGAAATTGAATTACTCTACTTCAAATGATTGGTTTTCAAAATCTTGTTCTAAAGAATGTTTAACAAATTCATCATTTTCTTCCGTCTTGCCGAATATACCTGTGTTGAATTGGTTGAATGGTGAATATAATTCAAATGTTGAATCAATTGTTGATTTTAAAATTGATCAATCTAGGAATATCATTTATACTTTATCATCGAGGTCTATTATCAAAGCATACAAATTACAAGTAAAAAATAAGGAAATAACTCTAGGTAATCCAATTGTCAAAAAAATTTCCAATTTATTAAAAGAATTATCAACCACTGCAATTAATATCCGTTCTCCATTATTTAAAAACTTAAAAATAATTAATATTCATCCAGTTTGTAAAGCTGAAAACCAAAATTTATTTCTAGTTGCAGTTGCCTCCAATGGTTGTAGGTTTTTCATTAATGGTAGTACTATATATGGTGATAGATTAACGTTAACCACTAACTTTGTCAAGTTTCCCCCAATGGATATTAAATCACATCAAATGATTGAAAAAAGGAAAGAAAGAATGATTAACCAAAATCAATCATTGAATAGTGATGAGTTACTGAACGGTTCGTATTCTAATATTCAACCATCAACAACACCATCTTCTTCATATTATAATTCATCAAATCCAATGTCTAGAAACTTTTATTCTTCGTCTTCAAATACTGAAAAGAATTTAAATGATAAATCAATTACTAAATCTTTTAGCTCTTCATTGGTTTCAGTTGAAGAATTAAAAGCGGCACAAGAAAAATCACAGCTTTTGCACAATACTTCAACATCATTAATAATATCCCCGGGTATATTTATTGCTTTTTCAAAAGATATTGGCTTATACACGAGTACTCCAGATTATGGTGTTTTTAACAAATCTTCTCAATATATTGAAGATTTTGAAATTAGTGATAATTTCACCAATGTTTTTGACATTGTTCAATTAACATCCTCATTTAATGCAGTTGATAAACCCAAGGGTTATGCAAATGAATTTGCTTCACAATACACTTCTGAACCACTTGAATTTGCTGTTTTAACAAATGTTGGTATTGTAATTTACAGATACAGAACTCCTGATCTGATTTTAGAAGATGCATTGAATGATCGTGTATTCAAACAATTTGCACACAAATATGGATATGATGAAGCATGTTCAACAGCTTTGTATTTGGCATGTAAGTATGATAAATCGGCATCCTTTAGAAATATGGCAACAAAATTTTTTATATCAGGTGGTCAAAATTCAAAACTTGATAAATCTCTGTCTCCTATACTTGATAATGTTGAACCAAGTGATAGATTTTTTGCCATCCTAAAATTATTTTCAAGACTTATCCGTCGATTTTGGGATAATGAAGTATTCAAATTGAGGCCAGAAATAAAATTTGATAGAATGGGTTATTTAGATCCGAAGTCAATTAAAACTTTAAAGACAGATAAACAGCTTATTTTAAGCGGATTAAGCATTAATAAAAAAGAATTAGAATATTTACTTTGCTCGATTTTAATCATTATAAAATTTTTTGAGGACAATAAGAAGATCATTCCTGGTTTGTCAAAAGACATTAACAATCAAAATGAAACTACTTCTTGGAAAGAAAAGGCAACAGAAGTTTGTATTCAAGCGGAACAGATTTGTTTTGATTCTATTTCCAAATTTCTTAATATTACTAAGGAAGCTTTATCATTTTTAACAATTTTGTTAGAAGAAGATGAATCTTCTGATAATTCTAACTTTAACAGCATAATATCATTTTTACCAATTCAATTACAAGCTGATTTAAGTTGTATAACATTTAGCGATTTTTTTACTAAATCTGATCCAAACGTGTCTAAGTTAATTAAAGAGCTTCTATCATGCATTATTAATAAGAGCATTACTCAAGGAAATTCTGTCGAATTGGTAGCAACTACCTTGCAAGAAAAATGTGGTTATTTTTGTTCAACTGATGATGTTTTAATATTCAAAGCTATTGAAAGTTTAAAAAAAGCAAAAGATTACTCTGATAACAAAGACAATGAGCTTAAAGTCAAGTATCTACAGAACTCAATCAAGCTATTGAAACAAAGTAGTGACTCACTATCCGACGAAACAATTACTGATTGTATTAATGCAATTTTACAGTTGGAATATTATCTTGGAGCTGTTGAATTTTTACTTGATATTGCCAATACACCAGAATTAGTCAAACTTGCCACACAGTATCAAAATGATTTACAATTATCGATGCCAATTGATCCAATAAAGAGAAATAGTTATGAACGTAAGTTAAAATTATATAACATCATTTTTCAAATTTTGGTTGACATTGACAAAAGGGCTCTTCTAAGTCTCGAACAAGCTACAGATAATACATTAATTGGAGGAAATAGTATAAACAATTCTAAGCTCCAACCATCCGCATTTGTAGATAACAATGGTCAATTAATTACTTATTATTCGCAAATGAGAGATGAATGCTACAAAATTTGTTTAAATTATAAAGACAAGATGTTTCACTTTGAATTTTATAAATGGTTCGTTCATAATGGAATTGGAGAAAAACTATTATACGTTGAAACTCCCTACATTTTGGAATTTTTGAAAGATAATTCTGTTAAAGATTTAGAAATGAGCAAGCTGTTATGGGTTTACTATTCTAAAAGAGGTAATTATTATGACGCTGCAAACCAATTATATCAATTGGCGTTATCAAAATTTGATATTAAACTTGTTGATAGAATCCAGTTTTTATCCATTGCGAATAGTTTTATTCAAGGTATTGAAACTCAATTTTTAAAACAAGATGTGATGAATTTAGCCTCTAGGATTTCAGATTTAATATCTGTCTCTAATTTACAAGATGAACTATTACTGATTATTTTGCAAGACCACAGAATTGGAGATATGGCAAAAAATATTGCAAAGAAGGAATTGGACGGTGAAGTCTTGACAATAAACGACTTGTACAATGAATATATTGATCCGCTGGGGTATTATGAACTTGCATTAATAAGTTTTAAATTATCAGACTACAGGAATTTTGAAGATATTTTGGGTAAATGGGAGTCTCTTTTCAAAAAATGGTACTTTGAATATAAACAAAAACCAAATTATGAGAATGAACCGTTCTACACTGAAATCAGTAATAAATTTTCAATTGTTGCAGACAGAGTTAAAGATGTCGATAATCTTTTCCCAATCATGAACTTGTTTAATTTAATGTTCAAGAATGTATATGAAAATAAACAAAATGCTGCACCTGGTATTGTTGTTGATTCATTTTTAAGGAGCGGAATTTCATTTAACAAACTTTATTACAACTTGAGAAAATTAATTGAAAGTACAACTTTTGAATTATTTGAGGGATACAACGATGTTCTTAATATGGAAATGAGTTACTTGATTAAAGATTGGTATAAAAAGGATAAAAAATTAAGAGAAGTTATATCAAGCGATGCGATTCGTAATATGGGCAAATATGATATTGATAATGATCCAGTTTATAATTATATTAAATTCACGGGGAACCCATTATAATGTAATGTTAATTTACTATGTATATATTATTTTGATTAATATAGATTTATAATTGTTACAATTAATTTATTAAAATATTTTATCAAAGTTAGACTCTATAAAACTGGGGGGTATATTTTATTCAAAGACCGTTGTTAATCAATATAGATTATTTCGGTATTAGGCTCTTTCTTTATGTCGGGATTCACCTTTGTAGTTATCTTACTGCCATCTTGGGTATGGGTCTCCGATGCTTGTAATTCTTCTTCTTCTTCAGAATCCAGTAAAATAACATCTATTGTCGTCAATTCCGAATCTTCTGGTACATTCTTATATTTATCGTTTTCTAACTCGATACATTTTTTTGCATCATTTAATCTTCGTTCGGCAGCTTGTAACATCAGATCCCTCATGGTCAGGTTTTTTATTATATTACCGGTAGAATTTGTTGAATTAGTACCCAACTTTGTTATCCTAGTGGTGTATTTCGATTGTGTTGTTTTCTTTGAACTTCCCATAGTATGGGAAAAATTGTTTGGATAAGTGGAGTTTTTCAAAGATTTGCTAACCTGAAATTCAAAATATTTATCCTTTAATTCGTCCAGTGTTTTATAAAACTTTTGATTATGTGGCCCATGCCAATTGTGGGTCAATTCATGTAGCATTGTACCAACTATTTCGTCACGTTCAAGAAACCATTTACTATCAGTCGGTGACCGTAACCTTAGACATATTTTTTGGCCTCTGTTAACATTCAAGCCCAGCAGACCTTGATTTTTCGGGTACATTTCACATAGAAGAGTCACTTTAAAGTTATAATGATGCATTATTGGCGTCACCAATGTAGCAACTTCGTGCAGTAACTCTAAAGCCTTATCTGATGCTGGTTGTTTTTTCAAAGATGCAATTTTTATAATGTTCGGTGTAGGTGATGGCAACTCTGGTGTCTTCCTCTGTGGATATTTGCCCCTTCCCCTTACAACCATTGTTTATATATTATAGTTTGATATTCTTGATCCCCCGGTATATAAGTCTAAAAAAAACAGAAAAATGTTGCATTAAGAAATTAATCAGAGAAATTCCATATTTCTCTACACCGAGAAATCTAAAAAGATCAACATTTTTAGTTCAGAAGTTTTTTTATACATCTTATACATTTACATAGGTGTATTCACAGGCTTGGGTGCTTTAAGTTTTGGCGCATTGCATTGCTAGAGCATTTCTGTAAGAGGGTATTCGAATTAATTCAAATGTTTACAAGAATGGTAAACCAATAGTAGCATTGAAAGCTGAAGAATAGCTCGAATGGCTGTGGGGGATTACTTGATAAAGATTTCCAAATGCAACAATTACAGGATGAAAAATGGTTTAAATATAACATAAAGATAATTAAGAAACAGAATGTTGCACGTATAATTATGAACAACTTTATAAAGGGATCATAAATCTGAAAATGGATAAAAAATACCAAGCTTGTATGTATGATGCGTTTTAGAACGTTTATATTGAATCAATATAGGTATTATGTCTTTATCAAATATTTTTTTTAAATAGATTCAGAGGCTTAATGTAAAAAAAACTTTTATGCATACAGATTTATTTCAAAATTTTTATATAATACAAAATACTCTAATGAAATGAATTTACAAATCTATATATTTAAGCATAATCAAGCTAATGGTTTAGGTTCAACATCATCTTTAGAATGATCTTGTTCTTCGCCATAGTTCTTGAAATTCAAATATCCAGCATTAGTATTAGTATAAAATGAACTTCTGTCGTAAGCTGTTAGAGGATTACCATTCTTTAATCTTTCTGGAAGATCAGGATTGGAAGTGAAATGACGACTAAAAGCAATCAATAAATTATCATCTTTATTAATAATTGATTCAAGATTATGAAAGTATCTTGAATCTGAAAATCCACCAGATCTCATCAAAACACCTTTCCAAAACAAATTTGCCCATGAAAAATCAATATTGTTACTAATTTCATTTTCTTCCTCTTCAACCAAATGAAATCTTGGTTCAACAACAGAGATATATGCTAATCTATTACCATTCTTGGCCCTTTTTTCTAATTCACCTAAAATATATCCCCATGTAACAATAGGATTGATTTCAGAATCGATACCTAAACCACCTTGTATTTGAGCATATGGTGATAACTTGACTGCAACACGTTCTGAACCAACTGCTTCGATACATGCATCAACAATTTCTAATAAAAATCTAGATCTATTTTCAATGGATCCACCATATTCATCATTTCTTTGATTTGATGAAGCTTGAATAAATTGATCAATTAAAAACATATTAGCACCGTGAAGTTCAATTATATCACAATTGGCTTCGTTGATTGCTTTTTTGGAAGCTGCAACAAAACCTGCAATAATTTCTTTAATTTCGTCTTTTGTTAATTCTTTTAATTCAACACCTACTTCTTTAGCAGATTTTTCATTATTTTCATCCATATAAATTGCAGATGGTCCAACATATGGTATACCTGACATTTTAACAATTGGTTGTGGGACTGCTCTACCGAGATGAGCAATTT
>JAJMES010000343.1:0-16444 GCA_030574275.1 Pichia sporocuriosa | reverse complement strand
TGTTAACTAAAGAATCAAGGAATCCAACAGATACTTCATTTGATTCATAAGTTTGTTGAGCAATTGGAGCAGCTTGAGCAATAGCAATAGCAGTAGTTGTAGCAGCGGTTAATGTACTAAATCTCATTTTAATATTTTGTTTTTGTTAATTTGTTTTCGTTTATAGTATTGTTAAAAGAATAATAAAATAATAAAATACGTAAATAGATAAATAGATGAAGTAGAATGGAAAACAAAAACTTGATTAAACAAGGAGATAATAGGTCACATTTATACCTCGTCCAAAAAATGAAAGAATTATTCGAAAAAGGAAATATGATTAAGAAACGGGATGCCGGTGGATAAGATAAAGGAAGAAAATATTCGGTACACCGGTGTCACGAAAAAGAAAAAAAAAGAAAAAAAATTTTTTTTTCCTCAATCGTAATTCCATTTTTTTACACGTGACCGGTATTGAAATATCAATATGCGGCTGAATAAACAATCTTCCGTACACCAATACTTTGGACCAAAAGATTGGTGGTGGTGGTCGTAGTGGACGTTGAGACTTACAAATATTTATTCACCTGTGTTGCGTTTATTAGGTCTATCCATTTCTCTCTCTCTTATATATAATATGTATATTTTAAATCCCAATAAATATATATATGATGTGTCTTACGGTTTAAGATGATCTTAATAGCATAACATAAAAGATTATTTTTGTTACTGTTATCTTAATTTCGTTAAGATCCAAAATATTATATTTATTGATAGTAACAAAAAACCTAGTTACACAACCAATTCGATCTTTCTAAATAACTACTTTTAGAGAAAAAACACCAATCTTGGACGGTGCTTAAAACACTAACCTTGGCATTAATGGATCTGATAATGTTCAGTTACCAACAAATACAACCAGTACACAAAGTACATATGTTGTTATATCTGGAACAACTGTTCCAAATGATGACGAATTAATTAAGGAGTCATCAAATTAGATTTTCGAGCTCGAATTGAACTCGATTGGTTTAATGATAACCACTTTGACCGATAGTCTTAAAAATCAGCACAAAAAACACGTGTATAATGGTGAGATGAACATCTTCCAATGGTTTGAAGGATTACCTAAAAATAATTGATTCTATCTATTTTAGAATTTCTAAACTGATTCTTGAAACTTTCGAATCTAACTAATTTTGTTGGAGGTCGTTTCGATATTATCTAGAATTAAAAAATAATTAAGAGTAATCCCAATTTTAAAGGAATTGGGATATCCTAATGTTATGGTTGAAGCATATTGTTATAATATGCCCATTATTCAAAGGTTTATTCAACTATACAAACATGATACTGCTCTGTCACTAGTCTACCAAAACTGTATCTAGACGATTTTACGTTGGTACTATAGCAATAAAAGATTTTGCAATTACATATATTAGAGGTCAAAAAAATCCAGCTGATTAACTTAAAATACAGTTGGGACCTACAAAATTTAAAGACTTTTTGACAAGTCCAATTTTAGGATGGGCATTCAAGTATCATATTGGAGACTTTTCTGAATAAAACAGATAAATTACTCCACACTGAGTTTTTAACGGTTACACAAGTGATACCTTTTCTCAGGCCCCCCAATAATAATAATATTTTTTTTTTTTCAACAATGTTAGAGTTTTTTCAATGTTTTTGCTTTCTTTTCATCTTTACCCCGGGTGATATGGTTCCCATTTAGCTTAAGATTGAAGTTCAATTGTATTGATAGGCCGGACACCGGTTGTCCTTTATACAATCTTGACACGGTTATTAATACAAATGAGTTTTAAGTGAGACGTCTTTACTTAAGTGGAATTATGAATGGATTAAATTGCGGGATCACGGTTGTCATTAATACAATCTTGACATTACAATTTAGTATAATTTAGTTCTGAAATGTGATTAATCATTGATCAAGGAAAGAGTATAAATTAGGTTTTTCAATTGGCATAAGTCTTGTGTTCACAATCGTGTTAAATTGATTAATGGGATTATACTTGGAAATTCGGATTTCTTCGAAGACAAGAGTTCAGATTGATTAAGTTTAAACTGAGATTGATGATAACTAATAATAATAATAATAGTATTAAAATAAAATTATAAAATTATGAATGAAATCTTGGAAATTGCTAAAGATAAGAATATTTGGTATAAACATTACTATATTATAATTACAATTCTTCAATTGAACAAAACCACTGGTGTATTAAGCCATATTAAGTATTCGAATACTATATGTGGCTTTAAAGGAGTGTATTTTCTATCTGGTCAGTAGAAAATATACTTTATAGAATACAATCTTTTGTACATCAATACCTTGGCCCAGTATTGGTGGACTTTGAGTCTTACAAATATTTATTCACTTGTGTTATGTTTAGTAATTATGCCTAACTATGTCTTACTCTTATATAGAATATATAACCAATCGAATAAACTACAATAAATGAATGTATACACAATAAACCGTACGGCCTAACATAACCTTTATAGCATATAACATTAAAAAAACCGGTCCCGGTTTTTGTAGCAAATCCGAGATTTCCAAATTGGAGGTTGTGTTTATTTATTTATCTTTTATATTTATCATTCTTATACAATCTAATGACTATACTCTTATTAAACTTTTCCATTTATATATATAATGGGATCCAATAAAAACCCAATAAAAAAACACAAAATACTATTTTAATAAACACTACTCGGAAACTCCCCCCTTTTTCCCCCACCAGATCGGCATCCCTTCCATACACGGAAAAAAAAAAACAAGCGAGAAAACCGTGACAGAATAAGCGGATCATCACGGAAATAAAAATAAGAGATTTATAAATAGCACATTGTTTTGATTTTTTCTTGTTCCGGATGGCGTCATATTTTTTCATCCTTCTTTTTTTTTTGTTTGGTTCTAAATTTACATTTACATTAGATAGATTTAAATCCCAGAAAAAAATATATTGGTATCAAAATAAATTATTTTATAAAATAATAATTAAAACTATAGAAAGTAAATAAACCTAAGCTTATAATAAAACGGCTAAACCAGCAATTGCAGCTAAACCACCACCAATGACAGCTCTTGGAGCACCATTTTCAAATTGAGAAAGAGTGGTGTTGGCGTAAGTGCTTGATGAAGTTATAGTAATAAATTCAGTAGCAGTTTCGGTGGTTGATGAAGTAGTTGAAGTTTTTGGAGCTTCGGTAGTAGTTGGAGCTTCAGTAGTTGAAGTTTTTGGGGTTTCGGTAGTTGATGTAGCAACAGTTTCTTGGTTTTCAGTAGTTGGAGCTTGAATTTGACCATCACCAATTTGGGTAAGGACTTGATCAGCAACAGCAACGGAAGCAAGAGCGAAAGCAGTAATAATAGATGTGAATTGCATTTTTAACGAATGTATAATAGTTAGATCGGTTGGATAACAAAGGAAAGAAAAAAAAAATTAAAAAAAATAATTTAATTAGGAAAGAAAGAAAAAGAGAAGTAGAAAGGATAGAGAAGAGGGAGGGAAGACTAACTAATTTATATACATTGGAAAACGAATGTAAAGACAAATGTATAAACAAAATCATAAACAGACTTGGCACACTATTATTCCTTTGTTTGTTTACAATTTTGTTCTCACCAGGTAACTTCATGATACTCCCGGCAACGAAATAAATTCGCTCCGTTGTGATGGCAATTGTTCTGTAGAAACTAAAAATAAAGAAAAATAGAAGGGGAAAAAGAAAGAAAAAGAAAGAAAAAAAAAAGTTCGAGACTTTTTTTATTTTGTAGTGATCGGCTATTGTTCTAATAGGGAAGGTTTTCCGAGATCTGGAATTTTGCGGATTTTTGAGGTTTTTTTCATTTTTTATCAATGTTGATTATTTTGAGAATTTCAAGAATTTTTTTTAATTTGAATTTCTTAAAATTTGACTTGTTTTCAAATTTTCAAATTTTCGATTTTCAGTTTTTGATTTTTTTTGATTTGAGTTTCTACATGTTGTTAAACACAATATGGTTATAAGCTATAGAAATAATGCTTAATGATTTAACCTATAAGTTATAATAATTTATTAATGTAATACTTTGAGAAAAAACAACTATGTTATTATCAGCACAACATTTATCTTGTCATGAGTAAAGGAAAATTTGAACATGAATGTAAATAGAAGAAAAAAAAACATTTTTTTTTTCTTTTCCTAATTAATAGTTTAACTTTTTTTTCCTCAGAATATTTTATACACAACCTCTGATCATACTATACAACAGATGAAAAAGAGTTCAATATTGAAATCTTTTGATAGAATTCAACCTGTCCCAATATCCCTTCCATATGAAACAATAATTTATCATCAACTTTTAAATGAATATCAATTAATTCATCTACTCTATCACAGGAACATAAACCAACATCGTGTAGCTCGCTGGTGGTCTTCTCTAGATATATTACATAGACATTTACGTAAAATTCTACTCTTGATTGAAGATATTGAAGAAATACGTACATTACGAAGGCTGAGTAGTATAAAATGGGTGAAAAATAAAAAATCATTTACAAAAACTGAAGAAATTCCAAATATGCAATCCAATAGAATTACAAAGAAGGTTATTGATAAAAAGACTAAAAAGAAAAGTAAAATTTCAAAAAATATTTTAACTCATTCAAAATTAAATGACAATGATTCAATTAATTTAATCAATAAAAAATTATTGCTTTTACTAAAGGAATGTAAATATCTTAATAAACAAGTAATACCGAGTGCTTATTGGCTTTTCATGGGTATAATTGAACTTGGACAGTTTGCAAATATTGGATTTACTCTTATTGGACTTTTAGCTCGCTGTTGGAATTTAATATCAAAGGTTAATAAGGTTAGTATCAATGTTCAATTTCAAAAAGTTTTGGAAAATTCAAAGGAAGTCGGGAAATCTATCGAAGAAATAGAGGACATAGCTTTAGATATAGGTGAAGCAGTTGATGTTGCAACTATAGAGGAAAATTTTGAACAAAATAATACAATGAAGATTAATGTATCATGCAATAATGAAATTGAGGAGAAAAAGGTATTAGAAATGAAGGCAAAAACTGAGACAAAAGAACTGGATTTTGATTCACAGACGCAGACACCTAAGAAAAAGAAAAAGAATAGCAATCCAATGGAGGATATTTTCGGACCGACAATATCCAAAAAGGACAAAAAAGAAAAGAAAAAGAAAAAGAAGGCAAAGAATGCAATGGATGAAATCTTTGGTTTTTGAAGAATTTATATACCTCTCTATGTATACCTGTATCTATATATATATATATACTAACTATTCATTAATTACTTTGTTCGCCCATGTTGGTAATATAAAACTTGCCGAGTGAATGTCACTGTTATAATACTTAAACAATTCTTGTTGCTTTTCCACAGAAAGTTTTCTTGATGGTTTAGCAATATCAATTTCTGGATTCTTCCCACAGCACATTAATGAAATTTGACCGGAAGTGTAAGTTGGAATGGTACAATAACATGATTTAACAACAGGGAAAACATTTTTACAAGTATCTGATAATTTTTTCAAATTGTTAATATTTAACCAAATATTCTCAGATGCCATAGATATGACAATACCATCTTTATTTAATGCATTAAATAACAGTTTGAAATAATCTTGTTGGAAAAAAGCTTCAGCTGGACCATCGGGATCTGAAGAGTCTGTAATAATAACATCATACTTTTCTTCTTCTGACTTATCCTCACAATCTTTCAAAAACTTAAAACCATCTTGTAAAAAAACTTTAACCTTTTCATGTTCATAAGATTTTGACATATTAGGTAGATATTTTTTTGATAATTTTATGACCATATCATCGATTTCCACCAATGTTGCACTTTCAACACATTCATGTTTCACAACTTCACGTAAAACACCACCATCACCACCACCAATAACTAAAACTCTTTTAGGATTTGGATGTGCAAATAATGGTATATGTGAGATCATTTCTTGATAAGCAAATTCATCTCTTTCAGTAACCTGAATAACACCATCTAGTACCAATACATTACCAAAATCAGTTGATTTAAAGACCAAGATATCTTGAAATTCTGATTTCTTTGCATATAATATTTTATCAACCCTAAGCATAAATGCCTGTCCGGGAAAATACTCATCACTGATTTCACGAAACCAACCATCCACAACCAAAGGATGGGTAAGTTCTGGCTCTGTTGCAGCAGTCATATTTGTATAAACGATAAAATAGAGATAATTCTTTGTACTTTTTTTTAATCCCCGATATATTACATCACTCACCTAGAAAATTCATGCCATCCTTCTCAAGTACGGGGGGAATTTTGCCTAAAAGGAACAAAAAAGAAAAAAAAAATAAAAACTGAGCAGAGACTATCGACCGATGATGACGTAAGTTTTTTAATTTTTTTTAATTTTTTTAATTTTTTTAATTTTTTTAATTTTTCACTGGAAAATTTTCAATTTCAACATGTTAAAAAAAAAAAAATGTCAGATCTTAATACTAAGTGGGTTTTATAAACATATATACTGGCAACAACACCACTCAGGGAAGAAATGAAACATCCATTTCAACACGTACTTTTAGACAAGACAGGAAAATATTTTTTTGCTGCGGCAATTAATTCAGTTTTTCTTTTCAAAGTTGCTGATAACAGTAACGGGGTTGCAGAATTATTAGGATCTTGGACAGATGAAGTTGATCCTTATTATACCATTAGAAAGCATCACAAGGAACTTCTTGAACAATATGAACAACAACAAAAGGAAAAATTGGAAAAGGAAAAATTAGAAAAAGAATCCAATGATTCAAAAGACGAAGTAAATGAAAATAACAAAAGGGAACCTGAAATACCGCAAGAACATTTACCAAGTTCAAAGAAACAAATTATGAACAAGAAACCAAAGTTACCTTTACCAGGACCAGGTGCTCCACCAACTTATACATATATTAGAGACATGTGTTTATCACGTAACAATAAATTTTTGATTGTTACAACTGATAATGATAAGGCAGTTGTTATCTTTAAAATTAATTATGAAAATACCAACGGAAATATATTTGAATTAATTAAACGTCAACCAATGTCTAAACGTCCATCTGCTGTATGTACATCACTTGATGATTCTCAAGTTATAATCGCTGATAAATTTGGTGATGTATATTCTATTTCAATGAATGAATCAACTGTTATGGATGATAGTAAATTAACACCAATTTTAGGCCATGTTTCAATGCTTACATGCGTACAAAATGCAATTGATGAAAATGGTAATGAAGTAATTATGACCGCTGATAGAGACGAGCATATACGTATTTCATATTTCCCAAAATCATATGTTATTAAGAAAATATTATTTGGTCACAAAGAATTTGTTTCTTGTTTTGTATTACCAGAATGGTGTGATGGTAAAGTCTTAGTAAGTGCTGGTGGTGATTCTTTCATATGTACATGGTTGTGGCAAGCAACCAATGAATTAGATGAATTGAAGAGTAAAGTTTCAGTTGATGAATTAATAAAGGATAAGTTAAATGAAAAGCATTTAATCCCTGAAAAATTTCAAAATGAAGCAGGAGATTTAGTTGAATATTGTATTTCTAATATAATTCCATTAAACAAATCTGAACAAATTGTTGTTATATTTGAAAAAATCCAGTCATTATTCATTTTTGATTTGTCAAAGGATGGTGAATTAACATTCAATAAAGAATATCCAGTAAATTATGATATTATTACAGCTACAGCTTCAAATGATCTTTTGATTTGTAGCTCTGATGATATGACACATAGTTTAGAATTCTTTTCAATTAATGACGATAAAACATTGACCGTTTCTACCGATTCTGAAACTTTGTTAAAATCCATAAATGATGCAAATGATACTGTAATCGGCGACGTTGATGAATTAATTCCTTTGTTTAATACCAACTACATGAGGAAAAGAAGAGAACATTAAGTATTTTTTTCTGTATTAAATAAATATAACATTTAATGAGTTTATATCAAATAATTAATTAATCAAAAAAGTAATAGTAAGAAGCAAAATTATGTATAGAAGAAATCAAACGTAAATTTTTTCTTTTCTTTTTACAAAAAATCCCTTTTGTCATTAAAATGCGATCTGTCCAAAACACCTTCAAATTTCAAACAATTCATCCAGATCTTACTACGACCCTGCACATTAATAGTCCATTGAGATTTTAAAAGTTTGATCACAATAATTTTGTTGGTTGATTCTGCACCGTAATCTGTGTTTCCATTGCTAATATTCATTAGTGTATCTAACCAGCCTCTTTCCATACGGAGCCCATTCAAATTTCCAACACTATCATTTGTTCGTATTATAACTGTTAATTTATGTGAATTACCTTCTGTTTCATAAATATAATCATCCGTCACTTTTGTTAATAAGTTCTTCAAATCCAATGCAGTCTTACCAAAAATTAGAAGACTAGCAAATGATAAGGATGAATTAACCATTAAATCAACATCTGATGAATCTATTTGTAATACTAAATCTCTATATTTATTTTTATCAACGAACGGTCGTGAATATTTAACAACAGTAAATGGTGCATTTGAATCAATCATGCTATCCATTGTATCATTTAATAAGTTGGATTTTTTAACATCTTGATAACCTAAAACAATTTCTTCACGACCTGTAAATGGATTTTTTAAAATCTTATGGTTAATTATCTTTTGTTCAAGTGCTGAAAACTGATAATATCTGCAATCGTTTAATAAATTTTCACGATGTTGTTCATTTCTGATTTCAATTGCATTACCATATAAACCATTTAATAATTCTTGAAATATCTCTGCAGATCTATTGGATCCATTTGGTGTAATTGGTGGTGGTCTTATAAAGACTTTATTGAGAACAAACGGGTCTAATAATAAGCTGTTATAGATTACACTGAAAAAATTTGGATAATTACCCTTTTGTCCTAATATATCTTTTGGAAGTTTAAACAATTTACCTCCTACATTAATAACGAGTCCTTCCTGCAAAATTCTTTCCTTCAATTGACGAAGTCTAAAATAATTGGCGTCTAGTAATAGATAGATAAATTCATAGTCATTCTCAATTTGGATGCTGTATCCTTGTAAATGCATGTATATTTTTTCGAAAACTTTTGGGGATCTATCAAGGTGTAAAACTGTTGTAGTTGGGTTTTCTAAAAAGTATTCTGTAAAATAAGATGGAGAGTCATATGACAAAGAAGCACCACTCAACTTGAATGCCTCATCACCAATCTGAATGACATACATCTTTTCATGAGGGAGAACATTTTCGATTGTTGGTGTAACGATTGGTCTATCCGAACCCGTTGCTATAGGTAAATTTGGCGATTTTTTAGAATCAAATGAAAAGTCCCTTTTACGTGGTTCCATTATTGTTCATTTGCCATATAGATATTCAATTAGCATACTGCGTTGTGGAATAGTGAAGAAAGCAGTTAAGGTTGCTGTTAGTCCAACATTTTTCCAATAAAACTACCTGATGAGGAAAAAAAAAAAAATTAGCATAGCGCCATTCGATTGCAATTTTTAAAGTTTTAATTTATTATAAATTATATTATGTTACAAAGAGAGATTGTTGAGTAGCCCAACAAAGTAGTGAAAATAAAGAGAAAGCATTAGCTATAAATAAGACAAGAAAACCCGTAAAAAAAATGAAGATAAAAATTAAGAAAAAAAAAATAAATATAAAACCAGACCCAAAAATAAAAAACATGTAACCGCATAATCACAATAGAATCATTGATACATTGGATTATCAATATACTTTTCTTTATCGTATTCGAGATAGCTTTATACTAAACATCATTTTTTAGTTAGAAGTTTTTTTTTTTTTTTTTTGAATTTATGTAAATTTTATTATCAACGGAAATCTCAAACCTTACTTAAAATAAAAATGAAAATGTGATAACTGTGATAAATTTCTTTTGAATAGTTCTGATCTTCAAATTAAAAAAAAAACAACAATCTGGTTGAATTAGTAGAGTATCAAATATAGGTGTAATAATTCAGTATAATAATTTTTGTATATTCTTTTTTTTCTTCTTCAATTAAAACTTCATTAAGTGAGGTTTATCACCTGATTTCAAAGAAAAGGAAGTAGCTAAATATTGTTTTAATAATGGAGTTTTCTTAATTTCGGAGATTAAAGCTTTATCAACAACCTTTTGGTCTTCAATTCTTTCAGCTCTAATTTCCTTCTTTGGAGCACCTTCACCAAAGAAATCCTTTTCAGACTTTTTGGATGAAACCTTTTCTCTTGCAAAGTAAGCAACATTATACTTTGATAAATCTAATGATTCTAAGGAAAGTTTGGTAGAAGTTGCAATAACATATCTTGCATTGACTCTTCTTAATGGAACACCATTGACTTTGAAAGGACCAGAAACTAATAAAGTGTTATCTTCTAAGTGCTTTAAGTAAACAACTCTCTTACCTCTGAATCTACCTGCCAATAAGATTAAGACAGTACCTGGAACAAGGGAAGATCTTAATTGGTGTGGTCTTGCAGTTTTTCTAGTTTGTTTTGCAACAGGTTGTTCTTGAACAGCAGACATTGTTTAATTAATGTGATGTTTGTGATAAGTAATGAACGTATGAAGACCCAAAGGAGAAAAAAAAGGGGAAACAACAGATATAACTCCTACAAATAATTAATCCGATATCTACTTCCTATCAAATTTTACTATCTATCCAATCCTATAAGATATTTTACACACGCCAGTACGCTATGCGGTAAGGAAACATGTTGTGGATTACTCACCGAAACGGAAGCTGGGTGACCCGAGAGAGTCTGTTGTGGAGAATGCGCTTGTTTTTTTCTTTTCGCCCTCGCGTTTTCTTATTGTTTTATAATTATTAGGTGAGGTGTGAGGGGTTTTGAAAGCCTAACAGAGACATCACGTGCACTATACAAGGGTTTGCACAATAGCAATTAGTTTACTATTAGTATTATTATTATTATTATTATTATCATCATTATCATTACCGTCTCTGTTGTTTTGATAGCTTTTGAATACATTGACGACCGGAAATATTTCATAACCACAGACATTACTAGAATCCAAGTAAGACAATTGATTCTTTTCAAGACTTGATGGGTTAGCATAGATTTCGTAGAATGCCGGTTTTTGGTTACTAAATGGAAACTCTTCGAGTTTATTTACGTAGTGTATACTTACACTATTTTTCTTTTCAACGACAACATCATTATCATCGTCTTCATCAGAATCAGAATCAGATCCATAATTCAATCCATTATCTTCTTGATAAACAACACCACCCCATTCACTATCAGCACATCTAGGCAATTCTGTAACTTGTACAATAACCAAATTATTGTTTCCATTATCATAATCTTCATTAATAGAAATGTATTCTTTGAATACATTGGATACCAATTCAACCATACCTTGAACTTTAACAAAGCAAATAGTGATTAGGTTGTTGTTATAGCCTGTAACTTTTTTAATGCTATCATAATGTTGTAACGCTAAAACCGAACTTAAGACATGGTCTTTACAAAATAATTCCATATTTTTAGGTATTAGGGGAATTTGTCCACTAATCCTCATAACTTTATCATTGTTATTTGCAATGGCCTGTGAATACGGTCCAATATTACATGGTGCCCAATATGATCTCCCTTGAACATGTAACCCACTTTTCACATCAATATTTTTTGAAATTACAACTGAAAGTTGTGCTTGCATAGATCCTGGCAAATTTGTTTCGACACATATCCTTGATGGTGGTAAAGGTTTTGTAAAATATTTTACATAGATCTTATTAACATTAGCAAAATTTGCCATATCTTTAATCAATAATTTAGATGATTGAATATGTTCAAAATCAACATCAAATTTCAATAAAATAATTTTCAATTGATCAAAAATATCAACAATTTGTTCTTCTACAGTAGGTTTATCCGAAGAAAGACTTGATGCATATATTTTATCACCATATTCAAAGATATTCTGTTGCCAAACATGCGATCCATTAGAAATAACTTCACTACCGACTTCCTTGTTAAATTTATCTTTATCAAATTGAATATTATCATAGATTTCTTGAAATTTTTCATTCAATAATGGTGGTTGAGTAATCAAACTGGACCAATCATTAATTTTTGAGTCATCTATCAATTTAGGTTCAAATCCCACCTCCATCTTCAAATACCATACATCATCATTTGTATGTTTGATTACCGTTTTGTTCAAAATCTTGATTCTACCATACTTAAAGAAAGGTGCATCTAAAACACTAGTTTCAAATTCACCACCTTCACCACATATATGTACTCCAAACATTTGATTCAATCTAAGCAATGTAGGATGTATTTCTTGTAAACTCATACCTAAATTTGAATCGTTTAAACCAATTGCTGCAACTTTAATAATTCTTGCATCCATGCTACTATTACACATTTCGTTCATCAATTCACCTTGATCTCTTTGCCATAGGTATGCCAATGATGTAAGACCCAATCGTGAACACACATCTTCAACCCTTGTTCTTTGATAACTTGATAAAATTGCACCAACACTGACAGCTTCAACATCAGGATGACTCTTTAAAACTTTGCTTAGAAGTCTATATAAATCCTCAGTTTCATCGTTTTCAGTCTTGTGGTACTCTAGTTTTTGATTGGATGCACCACCTAAAATTGGTTCTCTATACATTGGCTTACCAATACATTTCTCATAAAGTGTAAGAACATCATGTCCCACAGTTTGGTACATATATGAATCCATTTCATCATTACCTTCTTGTGGTGGATATAAATTTGCCAGACACACCAATTCATGTCCTTGTGCTAAACAATGCAAGATATTGAAACAGGAATCCTTTCCACCTGATACTAATGCCACAAATTTCATTATAATTGAAAAAAAGCCCACTCTTAACCCAAAACCAGTCTGGTCATAATGTAGCTTAACATAGTTAATATTATTAGAAAGCTTAAAAAAAAAATCTTTTGAAAAGAAGAAAAAAATATTTTTTTTATTTTTTTTTTATCAGATTTAACACAGCCTTAATTTTACCGTCTTAACGTGAATAGATTGGTTGCATTAACGTGATATGATGTATTTGTCATGTTTTGTTTGTTGTTATTTTTTTGGTTTAATCCGGGACCAGCTTACAAGCATGAGAGAAGGGGAGGAGAAAATACTAGATATAAGAGATTATCTGAGTGGTAAAGGGATTCCCAGTAGTTTATTCTTAAAGGTAGTGACTCAAACGTCGCAATTAGCTCAGACGTCAACTAAAGTAGCAACAAGTGTGGATCAATCGGAAAAGGAAAGAATACAACTACAGCATCTTATGAGACAAGACTGTGAGGTCAATGTTTCTAAAAATTATGACAAAACTTTGGGTAATAGAGCATTTGGTTCTTTAAGTCGAGAGGAGATAATTGCATATGATAAAATACCATTAGCGATGAAAAATGCTGAGGAATTTATAAGGAAAAAAGAAGGTTCAAATGAAGTATTGGAAAATAATTTTAATTCCTAATGATGCTTATACAACTACTTAATGTGTTTTGGGGGAATGAAGAAAAGAAGAGTATTTAATTTGAGTCAAATTTTTATTGACAATTCTAGAATTTCGTCGTATATTTTGGAAACAAAAAAAAACATTTACTCTTGATCACATGACTATTTTGTGAATTTCATTTTGGTTAAACAAAGAAAGAAAACAAAATCATATTACTCAATGGAATTTTGGGTTACTTCAGGTCAAACAAGCAAATCTTGAATTCGTTATTGTTAGATGGTTTTAATTTGATGATTCACACCTATCACTGAAATACCCATCCATATAATTAACTATTTCCGTTTATATATAGTTACACAAAAGTTTGTGAATTTTTAGTTTGATCTTGTAATTTTAAACAGATTCATTCATCAGTATCCTCTGTCTAATTGATGTATAAAATAATATTTGAAATACTTAGCGAGATAATTCGGTAATAGCTTCCATTTCAAGCTAATTTTGAACTTATCAATTGCTTCGCTTAACTTTGCCAAAATTTAAAGGCGGCCCTGCTCGCTTACAGATGCAGAAATAATCAAATAATTCGGAAAGGAATTTGACATGATCTTTAATCTCGGGATGGATGAAATGCCTTTCTATGTATTGAGTTTTAATATATAAACAGTTTGTTTGGCCACTCTTATTGAGATAGAAATTAAACAATTTCACTCTGTCTGGTTTGTCTTTTTTCTTTTTTTTTTTTTCAATTCCTCTATTCTGTTTTCAATTGTATTGTTATCAATTGGTTAATACACAAGATTGCATTGATAAACATGTACAGAGCATCAAAACTAAGATCTGGTCTGTCAAATACTGGATTCTGTAGAGTTTTACCATACACAAAAGTATATCCAAGACTAGCAGCAAGATGGCTTTCTAATACCAATGAAAAAAAAGTTTCAACTAATAGTCAGCCAACTGTTCCAATTAGTGAGAATGATATTTTATCTAATGCAAAGAAAATTAATAAGGATATCAATTATCTTGATACATTAACAACTAGTGAACTTTTAGGTTATATGGTCATTGGTATGGCTACGATTAATAAACCAATACTTGATTTGGTTATTCGTCTTTTCCCTTATACTCCGTTATGGATTATAAGGGCTTTAGTATATGAAAATTATTGTGGTGGTGATAATATTCCACAAATCTTAAAAACTGGTGAACGTTTAGCTGAACGTGGTATTAGAAATATGATGGTTTCTTATACTGTTGAAGCTTGTGATGGTAAACAAATGTCCGTTAGTATATCTAAAATTATTGAAGAAACTGAACGTAGTGTTACTGAAGCTTTAGCTCCACATACTGCTGCAATGATTGAAGATGTTATTTCTACTGCTAAACCTGATGAAATTAATAAAGTTATTAATGAAGTCCCACCTGGTTATGTTGCACTTAAACCAACTGGTTTGATTGAAGGTGCCGCTGACGTTTTATTGAATTATGAAAATCCAAAATATGCAGATCGTTTTAATGAATTAGTTAAAAATTGTGAAAGTGTCTGTGAAATTGTTGTTGCTGAAAATCAGAAATTACAGAAAAAGTATCCTGCTAGACAAGCTCCATTTGTTGTCGTAGTTGTTGATGCTGAACGTAATGATTTACAGCAAGGTGTTTATAAATTACAACGTGATTTAATGGCTAAATTTAACCGTTCTTCAAAACCAAATGCAAAACCAACAGTTGGTGATGCTTGTGTCGTTGGTACCGTTCAAATGTATTTAAAGGAATCAAGCTCAGTATTAGCATTGGATGATGAGCTTGCACGTAAAGGAAATTATGTTTTAGGTTGGAAACTCGTTCGTGGTGCATACATTCATTCTGAACCAGATCGTGGAGTTATCCATGACACCAAAGAAGATACTGATTTAAATTATGATAAAGGTATATCTCAAACTATTGCAAATATGAACAGTGATAATCCAACAGTTGGTCATTTAGTCGTTGCTTCTCATAATGGTAATACACAATTAAATGCTACAAAACTTTTAAAAACTCTTGATAATACTGAAAACTCTCAACGTGTACGTTCTAACGTTGTTCTTGGTCAATTACTCGGTATGGCAGACAATATTACTTATGATTTAATAAGCAACCACAACACCAAGAATATTATTAAATACGTTCCATGGGGCCCACCATTAGAAACTAAAGAATATTTGTTAAGAAGACTTGAAGAAAATGGTGATGCAGTACGTGCAGATTCTGGCTGGCCTTTGGTAAAGGGTATTTTGGGAACTTTTGTTAAAAGAATTTTCTAGATTTATGTTTAGTGATAGAGTAGAATGCTAATATAATGTTTTTATAGATTTAAGAAAAAGAAAAAAACTGGTAAATATACAATTAAAAAGCGATAAATGAGAAAATAAGTGCTATATTATCCAACAGTTTGGCTATTTGATATATCGATCAAGAAAGTTCTTGTGAAAGTCACTTTTGAGTGTATCGTTTGAAAATCTATCTGAGTTTTTCGTATCGGACTTTTTACTCATAGTTTTCACATCCCGCCAAGACTTTTTCTTTGTAGTATTCTTCGGGTTTCCTGATTTTGTATCCAAATTTATCAAGGGATTTGATGTTTTTGCACGATCAAGGATTTCTTCTTCTGTTTTCTTTTTGGCTTCTGCACGTTCTTTCCTAATAAGTTCCATCTCACGGAGCAAAGCTTCTTCATCGTCTTCATCGTCTTCATCTTCACTATCTTCACTATCTTCACTATCTTCACTATCTTCCCTGTCTTCACTATCTTTGCTGGCATCATCAACATCACCAGTATGATCTTCCTGTTTCTTTGCATTGTCATTATTGGTGTTTTCGTTTTCGATGTTTACATTATCTTCTTGTTGAGTACTAGATTCAATTTTTTTTCGTAGTT
>JAJMES010000342.1:0-16913 GCA_030574275.1 Pichia sporocuriosa | reverse complement strand
TTGGAGTTACTGATGGTCATTCTTCAACTTTGAGATTCAAAGGTACAGGTTATAGAGTCATGCTTGAAAAGGATGATAAAACTGGTCTTGATTGGGTCAAAATGAAAGTTGGTAGATGTAATGTTGAAGGATTACCAATTCCTGAAAATATCATATGTGAAACTCCTTCTCAAACTTTACTTGTTCTCAATGGTCCTGACAAACAAAAACTTAATTTATTTGCTGCAAGACTTCGAAATATGAGACCACCTGAACCTTATAAAGGTAAAGGTATCTATTTTAATGGTGAAACTATTAAATTAAAGGCTAAAAAGGTCAAATGATTCTACTTTTTAATATCCCCTCATCTTGTATATACATATATTACAAATATATACATATATATTTATTTATTCATTCATTTATTTATTTATTTAGTATAGGATAGAAAATTATTTATAGTATGGAATAAACGATATCCCAAATTATTATTATTATTATTATTATTATTATTATTATTTTATTTATACTATTTATAGTTGCAAGTCGTACAGAATTGTATTCAAAATGTTATACTACTAAAGGTATTGACTACGTATTGAATTTGCCATGCTACGTTCACTATCAGGGAGTACAGATATCTGTTGAGGGCTCAGTTGTAATACTTGAAATATGAGGCTTGCTTCATTTTGATTGAGTTGTAATAGTTTGCCTATTGTATGCTGAGGTAACGATAACCATTCTTGTGGGATATTCATGTTCATGTTCATGTTCATGTTCATATTCATTCCAGGTATATTCATATTCATTGGAGGAACACTCATTGCAGACATGTTCATATTCATTCCAGGTATATTCATATTCATTCCAGGCATGTTTAATGTAGGTTGCATATTAGATTGTATATTTGGTTGTATTGAAGATTGTATTGATGTTGGATGATTATTAATATTATTAGCAATGGTTGGATTGGAAGTAGCAGTAGCAGTAGTAGCAGTAGTGGTGGAGCTGGTGGCGGCGATGGCGGATGAAGTATTAGTATTAGTATTGATACCACCAATATGATTATTACTACTACTACTACTACTACTAATGTTATTGTTATTGTTATTGTTATTATTATTATTATTCACTGCACCACTAACAACATTTGAATCAACTGCACCCATTAACAATAATGCCTGTGCAGCAGCAACGGCTAATTTTGGATTCTCCTGAAGGATATGAATAGCTTCAGCATAACTATTTGCATTTGGATTTGTTAGAATCAATTTAAGCTTTGCCAATAATTCAATTAGAACTCCCGGTGGTATGGTTGACAGGGTTTTGGAAACTGTATCTTTGCTCATTTCATTTTGCATTAAATTTGTTGGCATTGGTAAAAATGTTGATGATTCCAAAAGTTTAGATGGTGTCAGTGTATTTGAATTTATATCCATATTCATAATATTATTTTCTGTATTTTTGTTAGCGTTATTATTTGCGTTGATATGAGCGATATTGGAGGCGTTTGCATTATTGTTGTTAGAAGAAGAATCATTTATATTGTTTATAATAGTCGATTGATTATTGTTGTTGTTATTGTTGTTGCTGTTATTATTGTTTTTAAACTGTGTTATTAATGATGCAATTTGATTAAGATCCATTCCATTTGCAAGCATTTGTGATACCATTGTTTGTATATCACTATTATTCAAAATTGAGAATTTTAAAGATTTCAAAGTTTCATTATCTTCCTTCTCCAATTCTGAACGATCAACATTTGCAACAAATTCTGCCATTTCATTTGGTAAAATCACATTTGATGGTAATAATAATCTATTCAACTTGAGTACAGGTTTAGTCAAATGAATAGAATTTCGTAAACCTTCCTTTGATAATTCAATCCTGAGCTTTTTCCTACCTTCAATCTTTAATTTACCCAAGATGGTCAAAGCGTTCATTGCATCCAATGGTGATAAATATTCGACAAAGCAAAACCCTTTATTCTTGGCAGCATTGTCCATCATACATCTTACATCAACAATAGGACCCGATCCACATACAACGGACTTGATAACTTCAACGTCCCAATTATAAGGAATTGCCCCAATATAGAGCACGCACGATGAATTTGACATTATGATACTGGTTACTCAATCTTTTTCTTCTTCTATTTGTTCTTTTCTATTGTGGTCCTTACTCTTCTTTGCCGGTTGTGCCTGTTGCTGTTGACAAGAATGAAAGAAACAATAAAATTTAAAATAAAATTTTGTAAATAAAAAAGGAAAAAAAAAATTTTTCAAAAATTTCAAAAAAAAAAAAATTTTCCCAAAAAAAAAAAAAAAAAAAAAAAAAAAAATTTCAAAAAAAAAAAAAAAATTAAAAATTTTTTTTTTTTTTTTTTAAAAAAAAAAAAAAAAAAAAAAAAAAAAAAAAAAAAAAAAAAAAAAAAAAAGAAAAAAAAAGGCACAGAAAATGGCCCAAATTGAAACCATTTTATTTTAGACTGGTGGAGTTTGAGGAGTCATCGATTATTAAGAATGACACCGACAGAAATCAAAAGTGCGGTCAATTCATTGGATAAGGCACGTAATGCCCATGATACAGCAGGTGTGTTGGATATATTGAAATCACTGGATGAATCAATAGTTGCCACAGAACAACTGCTCAGGGAGACAAAAGTTGGTGTTTATGTAAACAAACTCAAGACATACGATGATGCATCAGTGGTTTTACTTGTTAAAAAAATCATCAAAAAATGGAAAGATCAAGTCTCACTTGATAAAAAGAAGAAAAAGGGTATTGTAGAATCTCCAAATACTACTACTACCAGTACGACCTCATTAAAGACTGATGGTAAATCCAAATCATCTTTACCAATTGTCACTAATCGTACGCCTACTACAGATGGTGTTAAGATTGAAACATATCCTGATACAACACGTAATAGATCAATCGGTGCGTTGTATACTGCAATAGGACAAGGTTCAACAGTTTCATCTGATAATATACTAAATGTAAGTACAGCAATTGAAATTGCAATTTTTACATTATACAAAGAAAACGTTAATGATCAATACAGGAATAAACTACGTAGTCTCATTCTTAATTTAAAGAACAAGAACAATTTAGCACTGCGTACAAATGTCCTTTCTGGAAAGATTTCACCTGATAAACTCATCCATATGACAAGTGCAGAATTGGCTCCTGATGCACTCAAAAAGGAAATGGAAGAATTGCACCAAAAAAATCTATTTGATGCTCAAGGGGCTGTAGAGAAGAGGGCCGTTACAGATAGATTTGTCTGTGGGAAATGTAAACAGAGAGAAGTTTCTTATTATCAGATGCAAACAAGATCTGCCGATGAACCTTTAACAACTTTCTGTACGTGTGAAAAATGTGGTAATAGATGGAAGTTCTGTTGATAATCTTGTCCTGTCTTGTCTTGTATATTTAAAAAAAAAAAAAAGAAAACTGTATATTGGTTATGTATACCTATCATTTGTTTTTTTGTTTCCTAGTTTGTGTCTTAATGATAAAATAATATAAGATGGTCTCTTCGCTTAATTACGTATGTCTCTATCTATTTCATATTTTATATATTGCTTATTGTTTATTGCTTATTGTTTGTCGTTTATTGTTTTATTCCCGCTGTTAATATTCTTGATGTGTCATTTCTCGGAATTAGGAATATTTTCCGAAGAGTAATCTCTTCTCGTATAGACAAATTGTCCCTCGTATAACTAACTGTCTCTGTGTGTGTTGGTGTATATAAATAAATAAACTTTCTTTTCATCTTGATCGAATCATTCTTTCCTCTATGTAGTTTTTTATTTTCTTTATTATCTGTCTTGATTACATCCCTAATAACATGCGTCCGCTATCCGCCTATGAGTCTGCAATAGCATACAGGAGCATAAATGAAATATACTATAATTTTATCGTTGCCGCAGATTTCACAGTTCCACTTAGCGTTGAATCCATAATCAAAACACTCAATATTCTTTGTTCGTTGCATCCACAATTGTCTCTTCATGTTGACACTTCAACCGTTCCTCCAACAGCTTCATATCTACAACCATGGACAATCGATGAATCAATTATTGATATTGTTGATTCAAATGTTGAAGATGTCTTGAAAAAGTATACCCTATATAAATTCGACTACAAAGATGATAAACCACTTTGGAAAGTATTATTTAACCCAGAATCTAATACTTTATTCTTTGTTATTGAACATGTTTTCTTTGACGGTACTGCAGGTAAAAATTTCCTCTCAGAATTTGCCAATCATCTGTTGTTGAAAGATGCTTCAACTTCGACGACAATTGATGTTGTCGATACAACCAAATTTAAAATACACCCTGATCCAACATTCTTAATGGATTTTAAAGATCGTCATCAACAGGTAAAAAATCCTGACACTTTGGAAACTTTCCGTGGTCCTTTGATTGAGTCTCTTATGAAATCTCCACTTCCAAATCATAATTCAACATTGTTACATATTTCACCAATGGATACTAAAAAACTTTTATCATATGCTAGGATGAATGATGTTAAACTGACTGCAATTCTTTATTCGATAGCATCACATACGCTTGTTAATATATTACCCACTACAAACGATAAAATTTTTAAAACTATGATACCTATAAATATTAGACCACAGATAAGGAAAGAATTACCAACATCGTCAGCTGTTAAATTCGGCCTTTACTTTGGGAAATATTTCCATTTGGATCTTGTCTCAGATCTAAAATCTAAAACATTCATTGAAACTGCTCAATATTTTCAATCTTGCCTGAATGGAAATATCTCACATGCAATGGATGATTACGAGGTTACTGAAACTAACGCAAGATCTGATCCTAATATCCCAAACTTATCCATGCAGGCAATGTATAAAAGAAACGATAAACCGTTAACTTCACTGGTTATCTCCAATTTAGGACAACTCAATTCAGATGTGATTAATCAGGTATACTTTGATCAACCAATGGTTGACTCATGTTTTGGAATTCATCTTCTTTCATGCTCAAAGGGTGGTATTGCTTTAAATTTTACCTCTCATAGAGCTGTTGATCCTCAGTTATATTCAAAATATGTTTTAAATGCTACGTCATCTATAGAATCTATAATTTCTCATTAATGTACTTTCCCTCTTCACACATTTCATCTAATAAGTCTTTGACTCGATCTGTAACGATGTCATCAAGGACTTCTTTCTCTTCATTTTTAAATTTGCTTAAAACATAATTGGCAACAACACCTGGAGTATTCTTGTCACCGCTGTAATTTCTACCAATACCAATTTGTAATCCAGTATATTTTTTACCAATTTTACTATTGGCTTGTATACTTCGTAATCCATTATGTCCTCGATGTGAAGAATTCATCTTTCTTACTTTAACTTTACCCAAATCTACGTCTAATTCATCAAATAGAATAACAACAGGTATATCTTTCTCATTCTGTTGATTACAAAATGCTTCAAAAAACGGACTGACACTCTTTCCTGAGAGATTCATAAATCCGGGTACTCTGTAAAACCAAATATCACATCCATGGTTATCACGAGATACAAAACTATTGAACCTTCCAACACGAACATCTTGGCATCTGTATCTACTAATCAGCTTTTTCAAAACATAATGACCAACTGAATGTCTCGTTCCATCATACTCTGAAGGATTGCCTAAAGAGAGTACCAGTAGATTTGAAGGGCCTTTGTGTACTTTTGTTGTCGTACTAGTGGCCGCATTAATTGCACTCTTCGTAGTAGTATTCATCATCATCATCATCATCATCTCCGTTTCATCACCATCAAACAACTCCCGTTAAAAATATAGATTGCAAAATAGGGGAAAAAAAAGAGTAAGAAAAATCAATAAAATTTTCAGTTCATACAAATTATTGTTCATTTTCTCAACATTTTATTTCATTTGATTTTTTTTTTTTTTTTCATTTCCCTTAATAGAAGGGTTTCATTACATGATTAACCATTTCAATTTCATGTATATCTAAACTGTCATACGTTAAAAATGATAAACATACAATCAGATAAACACCATCAATAAAACAGCATCATTTACTCGTACTTTATCCCCATTCGGCAGCCCTTACCGTAATCGGCCACATTTTTCAATCTATTTTTCTCACTTTATCTTTTATCTTGTTCTTGTTGGCCTCTTCTTTCCTTTTTCTTCTCCTTCAGCTTCTTCTTCCTCTTGTGGTTTGTTCTCTGTATTTCTCCATCTATACAGACCAATAAAATAATGTCCGATCCAATAGAACAACTCAGCAAAAACGCTCCATCTGATCCAGCAAAATTTAATACCGTTCAAGCACTGTTAATCAAATTTGCATTTGCGTTTGTGCTTGTATTTGTGCTATTTGTATACTTTGATAAAACAAGTTCACTCAATGGTAGATCCCCTGAAGAAAACCGAAGATTATTTAAGATGAATTACAATCCAGAAACTGACGGTGTTGCCAAAGTTAAACAAGATGGAAGTGCAAAATCAACTTCAGTTTCAACTTCAGCAGCTAAGAATGCAAAATCAAGAAAAACTTAATCCAATTTATATGTGGTATATAGTGGTATAGTATAGTATAGTATAATAAAATAAAATAAAGCGTATTTTATAAATATCAGTATAATGTGCAATTAGTATAATTACAAATTATATATAAAAGCAGTAAACTAAGACAGATAAACTAAAACAATGAAATAAAAAAAAAAAACTTGATAAAATAATTAAAATAAAAAAGGGGTAAATAATACAATCAATTAAATACGATTACTACTTCAAGCAGCAACAACTTCAGATTCATCAACTTCACCATCATGTTCAGCCCATTCTTGTTCAGGTTCAACTTCACCTTCAACTATACCTTCTGGAACAGTATAGACATCTTCAATACCTTGATGCATTGATAATAATGGTTCCTTTAAATATGAATTATCTAAAGTCCAAGCAGTTAAAGAATTTTCACAATCAATAATAATTTGCTTTGAAGCTTCATAACCATCATAAGCAGGTCTAGTTTCACCTGGTGTAACTGGTGAATCATCTAATAATTCTAATAAAGCTTTACCATAACCAGCAATAAGAGCCATTTTTTCACTTAATTCTCTTAAAGAATCAAATTGATAATTAAATGATGCCTTTAATTTTTCTCTTGTAATATTTGATAATTGAGCTTCTGCAACTAATGATTCAGCTTCAGCTCTAACTAATTCTTGTTCTAAAACTGCAATTTTTGGAGATTGAGGATCTTTATATTTTAAATGAGCAATTTCATCAGTAATTTTAATCTTTCTATCCCTTGATGGTTGAACTGATCCTTCAATATTTCTAATTGATTTAAGAGTAATTCTATATAAATCATATTTATCAATAAATTGATCTTCTAATTCACCAATTTCATATAATAAAACACCAATTTTATCAGTAACATCAGAAACATCATCATCATTATCAGCACCCCAAATTGATAATTGTTTTGCAACCATTTTACGTTCATTTGAAACAGCTTCTAATGATCTTTCTAATGATTTTTCAATTTTAACTAATTGAGCCAATTTTCTTGACATTTCAGGTCCAAATGAACCTGCTGCTTGCTTTCTAAATGCATCAGCAATTGATGTTGTACCAAAAAATTTACCCTTTGTTGAAGATGTTGGTGGTGGTGGAGTTGCCAATTGTGCAGCAGTTGGCGCTCTGCTTGATCTCATAGAATATGTTCTGTGCATTGTATATATTTATTATTATTAACAATAATTATTATACAATTATATAATTTAAAAAAAAAATAAAGAATAAAAGAAGAAGAAGAAGAAGAAGAAGAAAAGGAAGAAGAAAAGGACAGAAGAAAAGGAATGAATTGTCCAACAGATAAGCCATTCAAAATTCGCCTTCAATTAACTTTTTTCCCCTTCCCTTATTCCATTTTCTTAATTTGGAAATATCATTCAATTAAATATTTACAATATTACCTAATTAGGCAATATCCATTTTCCCAATTAAGAATATTATTTCCTCTTTAATGGGCGGATTACGTCAGCAACCAAATTATTGTATTCATTTTCGATTATGTTTGAATAAACTTCTTGTAACTTACTCTTTACTAAACTATCATCATTGAGTGCTTCAAGACCTTCTTTATTGTTTAAATAGATTCTCTTCTTTATAAGTAATCTAATATTCTTTTCATTTAATCCTTTAATCCATTCACCATCTTTATTTTTATTTAACCAATACATACTCATTTCAATTAATCTATCAAATTGTCTCTTTGTAAGTTTTAATCTTTTTTGTAATTCGTTACAATCATTATATTTAATCGGAATTTCTCTAATATCTTTTAAAATTCCACTATTAATTATCCTTTGTAAATCACATTTATCCCTTAATTGATCAAATTCTTCATTAGGATCTTCAATTGTAATTTCAACACATTTATCATCTTTTATCCATTCATTACAAATAAATTCATAAATTTCTTTACCATGTCCATTTCCTTGAAATTTTGGTAATATAATTATTTGTGATAATTTACCACGATATTTTAAATTATTAATATCGGATTTATCATGTTCTTCACTTGAATTAAATTTCCAATGTTTATAACATGTACAAAATCCAACAAATATACTCTTGCCTTCAATTTCATTTTTTTCATAAATTGTATATAATTCCCACATTGGATCATTTAAATCAATATATGATCCTGCTTCAATAAATAATAATGTTAAAATTTGCATTCTTAATAATAATTTCTTACCAATAATACTTTCATTATCTAATTTAAATTTATAAATATCAAATTTATTACCTCTCCTTTCATAATTATGAACAATTAATTCTTTTGGAAGTTGAAATTTTTCTTCTTCGATACTATCCATCCATAAACTTTCACTTTTTAAAATATAATCTTTAGCTGGTAAAAATTTCCCCATAATTTCTTCAATTGATTTAATATCTTCACTTAATTTACTACTATATTTATATGTTAATAATGGTTTCAATGATTCACAATCAAATGCTAAATCAATACGTAAATCTTTATATCCAAATATTTGTTCAGAATCTCCAAATATTGGATATGTAAACTTCGGTGGAAAAGTCACTGCTTTGGTCGGTTCAGCTGTTATTAAAAAAAAAATAAAAAATGTTAGTATCAATCTAATTATATAATATTTTTTATATTGTTTCTCTTTCTCTTTACATACCAATAGATATATGCAATGCTTCATTGGCTGAACAAGTCCATAATTCAGGTTCCATTATACCAGCAATACCGGTAGTTCTGGTGATATTATTATTATTATCATTTTCATCACTCATTCTCTTGTTATAATAATAAGATATATGTATATATGTATCTATATATGTGTGTGTGTAATTTCAAGCAACTAATTAAGCAATAATAACAATAATAATAATTAACATTAAATATTCATCGATCTATCTATCAATCTATGCATTTAGTTATTTATTTATTTATTTATTTATTCCTTCTAAAACTTTCATTTCATCTAAAAACGCGAACTTGAATTTCATCATCTCGTTGACAGACTCTGATTCGATTCCATGTCGCCAATTGTAATATTTGCATAAAAGAAGTAGTTACCTCTTTTCGTGATATACCATATCTAGGCATAACATCACTAAACAATATTTCTTTTTCTTTATCATCTAATGAAATCAATTTTTGATAAAAATCTTCAACTGAAATCAAACTAATTTCGGTTTTTTCATCATCTTCCTTCTCCCGCTCCTCTTGATTATTTAGCTCCCCTGGTCTGAATTCCCTTTCATTAACAGAAATATCCAATTGTGCAATATTTATATCATCAATATCATTTATATCCTCATTTATATAGCTTCTTTGAATTGGATTGTTAAAATCAAATTGGAATGAACTACTATGTCTTTCGTTTTCATATATAGCACGTCTAGCTTCTTCAATTGACGAGACAGAAGATGATCTAGAATGTCCCCTCATTCTACCCATCTCAATATCTAATTCAAATTCAGGGATATCTTGAGATTGATTTTGAAATTTTAATTTGGAGTATCCATCTCGGTATTGTTTATAGTCGGTAAATTTACTCAATAAAACATCAATATTTTCATTCATTTTCCCCTGCATGACTTTAGCTCTTTTCTCCTTTTCATGCTCAATATATCCGTCACGAATTTCCCTGATTGATGATATATTTAAAAGTACATTTTTATCTAAAACAAGTCGATGACGATATTTATTGGTTTTTGCTTTATTTTTTCTTTTTCTTCTGGTTTCAATGGCAATTTCTTGTCCTCCTTCTCTCATTTCTTTTTTATCAAAATGATCATTATTTAAGTCAAATGGATCTAATTCCATAGCATTCATCTCTCTACTCATTTCTAAATTTTCAAGAAAATTCTCATTGATTATCTCTTGTTCACTACGGTTTTCATTTTCATTTTTATTTTCATTTTCATTTTGATTTGTAACTTCCATTTTATCTATATTACCATTTTCATCAATAACATCACCACTTGTATTAAATCTGAAATTAACATCATGATCCCAGACACCTTCATTATCATTTTTCCCTTGTGTTATAAGTTCATTTTCATCTATTTCTAATTCTAACATATCATCAATTTCTTCAAATCCATATGTATTCCACTTATTTTGTTGTAATTCACACTCTTTCATATTTACCAATCCATGCATAATATCAAATCCAGGATCATCTTTACGTAACATTATTCCGGTACCATTTGAAATTTCAGATCCGAATCCAACTTCATATTTTTTAGTTTTATTATTATTATTATTATGATTATTATGATTTTTATATGTATTGACAATATCAAGTCTTTTAATTAACAGACGACAGTTATTTACATCATTCCAATCTTGCAAACATTTCCTTTTATAAGCTAGAACTGTTCCAAACAACAAATTGGAAGTTTTCTGTAAAGATAATCTATTACTTACTTCAATTATACAAGTACATGTTGATACAATATCTATGTTATGATTAGTTTTATTATATTTTTTCCTGTATCCCGTATTACCTGAACCAGAATTTGTAAGTGTTGATAATAACCAAACAGCAGCCAATTTAGCATTATCAGTGACACATTCAACCATTTCAATTATCGAATGTTTGATAAAACAAAAAGCAAAACAAAACACAAAATACAAAAAATACAAAAAAAAATACAAAAAAAAAGACGATTTCTATTATGATTTATTCTAAATCAATAAATGCTCAGCTCAGCTCATTTTAAAATAACTGCAATTGTACCGAGAATTGCACCAGCAACTCCGATGATGACCATAACGCGCCATTTGAATATTTCAAATTCCCCGATTTCCGAACCGAAAAGATGCAAATAATACATTGATGGAAGTGTAATACATACTGTAAAGCATATTAAACTACCTAGTAATGACATTACTTTACCAAAATCAGTTAATAAAAATGAAGAAATAAGAAAAAATAAACTTAATATTATTCTATTTGTTAATTTCTGTAATTTATTATCACCAAATTTACCATCTAAAATAGTTACAATTGGTCTACTAAGAAGTGGTAATTTAGAAATAGGTAAAATCCCCATAATTATAACAATCAAAGTAGAAATCCATTGAGGATAATCATTTGTTGTTAATATATTTTTAGTAATTTCATCATCGACAAATTGACCAAACATTAAAAATCCAATAACACCAGTAAATAAATCTAATAAATAAGAGAATGAAAATGAATGATTCATACATGATTCATAAGTATTAGGTTTTGCTTGATCTTTATAAATTTCAGGGAAAGTTGCATGACCACCCCATGGTGCAAGGTATAAACCTAATGTAAAGAATAAATCAATTATTGATTTAGGATATAAATTTGTTTCCATTGGATGTAATAAAGAACCTGGACTTGATAATTTAATAAAACCTGAAATTCCAATTATAAAACATGTAGTTGTAGTACATATAATACCAATTAATGATAAAAATGATAAAAGTCTCAATGGTAAAAAATTTAAAAAAATTAATAATGTTGTTATAATAAATTTAAGTAAGAATTTTGGGAATATATCAGGTGATAAAGCGTTAAATGAATCTGCAAATAATAAAATCATTGATAATCCTGCACCTATCAAATCAAGAGAAAATATGATTGTTATGATATAACCAACTTTTTCACCATAACAGGAAACACCAATATCTTGATAAGTTTTCAAATGTGGATGTTTTTCTAAGATTCTACCTAATAAAACAGCAGTCAATTTAGTACTAAAAGCTGCTAATGTAATAAATAAGATACCAAATAACCATCCAGAAAGATGTAAAGCCAAAGGCATTGATAGAATACCAAGACCTATTAAAATATTGATAGAATTAAAGGTTGTTTGTGATGGTGTAGATTTTAAGGGAGCAATTCCATTAATTGATTCAGGATCAATACTTGAAGTAATACTATGAATATCAACAGGGGGACCAAAATCTGAATCTGAATCTGAATCTTTGGTTGGTGTTGTTATATTTAACTCTATATAATCATCATATTGGCTCATATCTATCTATCTATCTATCTATCTATCTATCTATATGCTATGTTTATATAATTAATTAACCAAAAAAAAAAAAAAAAAAAAAAAAAAAAAAAAAAAAAAAAAAAAAAAAAAAAAAAAAAAAAAAAAAAAAGAAAAAAAAAAGAATTGATTAATTGAATTAAATTAAATTTGATGAATCAATCAAACTACATGATTCTAATCAACTGAATACTTAAAAAAGAATAATATCAATCCATTAAATAATAAAAATCAATTGATCAAATGATTAAATGATTAAAATAAAAAAGAAAAAGGAAACTTATTCGGTTAAAAAGCCTTTCTCGGCTAAAAAAGAAAAAAAAATGAAACTTTTTTCGGCTAAAAAAAAAAAAAAAAATATCAAAGGAGATTTTATTTTAACTGTTTATTTAGTTATTTAGGATGGAATGATAAATGATAAATGATAAAAGACAAATGATAAATTATAAAAGAATAAAGGATAATCAAATATATACTTTAAAAAAAATCACAAAACATTTATCAATATGATAAAATAAAATAAAATAAATTATTTTCTATTAAGTGTAAAAAGATATTTCAACTAATCAACTAATCAACTAATCAACTAATCAACTAATCAACTAATCAACTAATCAACTAATCATCTAATCATCTAATCATCTATTTTCCAGGCACACACTATTTAATTGGAAATCTCTAAATTTTTCTCGGTTTTATCTCGGTAAAATCCAAAAAATGAAACTAAAAAAATTTCACTTTTCTTTTCTCTTCTCTTCCCCACTCTTTATTTATTTTATCTGCCGGTGGTGGATGAGAAGTGTAATATAAAGATTTGGGGTTGATGAACAAATAATGTTGTTCTGTACTTATACGAGTTACGAGTGGTAACTTTATGATTATCGTAATCATCAATTGTACCAAGCCATTCAAAGTAGTTGTTTAAGCATGATGGGGTGTGGTATCTCTCATTCCAGTCTCTTGTTCAGAAATGTTGCCTTCAGAATTAATTTCTTCAGGCTGAATGATATATATATAGATATATATATATATATATATCATATATTAGCTTCTTCGGCAACGTTACACTGAGTGTAGAAAAAAATTGGTTAGGATCAACAAACCCAAACATGAAAGCTCGTTGGAATCAATTGAGACAGATGCTCTTAACGACCCCATTTATTTCATTTCATTTTATTTCATTTTATTTATTTTTATTTTACTTGTTATCTCTAAGGTCTAGGACCGACTACTTCCAGTATTCTGTGTATTCGCTTGATACATTGCCTTTGGTGTAAATGTTTATTCTAATATATATTTGTAAATGAATTAAAAACTGAATGGATTTTCATATGACTAGAATACACTCAAACAGCTTCGAAATCTGATGTATAATCATCAGTTGCTTTCTTTACACCTAAAATTGAAGCCAAGTGGAGCAGCAGAGAATAAATTTCCATTTTTTTTGTTTAAAGTGTGAGAATTTTTGTTTTTTTCGTTTCTTTTTTCGTTTCGGTTTTTTTTTCTTTTTTTTTTTTGGGTATATTTACATAGTTACTGATTATAGTAATTGGTTGGTAGTTTTTGTTGTAATCAAATAACCATACATGTTCATTATATAATATAGGAATGTTAAGATTATCGAGGTATACTAATAGGAGACCGATTTGTAGAACAGGTACAATCTTAAATCTTCCAATCATCTCACCAATTAGACTGTCATCAACTAATGATGGTGGTGATGGTGTACTACATAAATATGCAGATACTGTATTCTTGCCAAAGACAAAATTCAATAATAGATCTGATCAAGATTTAATTGATAATTATCTAAAACCACAAACTATGCAAAATCTTTATGATTGGAATATTAATAAACCTCTTAAAGATAATAACATTGAAAATTTATTTATACTTCATGATGGTCCACCTTATGCAAATGGAAATCTTCATGTTGGACATTCTTTAAATAAAGTTCTTAAAGATATTATTAATAGATATCAACTTATGCGTGGTAAAAAAATTCATTATGTACCAGGTTGGGATTGTCATGGTTTACCAATTGAATTGAAAACTTTAGAAAAATTAGGTAAAGAACGTAAAGAAATTGAAAAGAAATTAAAGAAAGATTTGAAAAATCCTTCAAAATCTAATGATGAAAAATTAAAAATTAAAGAAAAACTTGATAATTTAAAAAATTCAAAATTATCTTCAACTGATATTGTTAAATTATCTTCAGAACATGCTAAAATTACTCAAATTAATCAATCGAATGAATTTCAACAGATGGGTATTATGGGTGATTTCCAACATCCTTATATGACATTACAAAAAAATTATGTTATCGATCAATTACGTATTTTTAAAAAATTTTTTGATAATGGTTTAATTCATAGACAAGAAAAACCTGTTTATTGGGGTTGTGAGAATGCAACTGCTCTTGCTGAAGGTGAACTTGAATATAATCAAAATCATAAATCAAATGCAGCTTATGTTAAATTCCCAATTGTTAAATTATCAAATTCTTTAATTGATAAATTAAATTCAGATATTATTAAAAATGGTATTTCAGCATTAATTTGGACTTCAACACCATGGACTTTAGCTTCAAATTTAGCAATTTCTATTAATGAATTATTTGATTATACTATTATTAAAACTGAAAATTTTGGTAATTTAATTGTTTCAATTGAATTAATTCCAAATTTAGAAAAGATTTTCAAATTTGAAAAAACAAATATTATTTTTAAAGGTTCTGATTTATTAGAATGTAAATATAAATCAGATATATTAAATAATAATAAAACTTATCCTTTCTTACATGGAACTCATGTTACAAGTAATGCAGGTACAGGTTTGGTTCATACTGCTCCAGGTCATGGTCAAGACGATTATTTAGTTTGTTTAAAAAATAATATTAAACCATATTCACCTGTTGATAAATATGGTAAATATACTGATAAAATTGAAGATAATTTAAAAGATTTTATTGGTTTAAAAGTACTTACAGAAGGTAATTTAAAAATGATTGAAAAGATTAAACAATTAGGTATATTAATTCATTTAGATGATAATTATATTCATTCATATCCTTATGATTGGAGATCTAAAAAGCCAATTATTATTCGTGCAACTCCACAATGGTTTATTGATGTAAGTAAAATTAAAGATATTACAATTAAATCATTACAAGAAAGGGTTAAATTTCATCCAGAGAGGGGTGTAAATAGGTTAACTTCTTTTATTCGTACTAGAAATGAATGGTGTATCTCTAGACAACGTAGTTGGGGTGTTCCAATACCTGTATTATATCATCGTGAAACTGGTGAAGCATTATTGGATGATTTAGTAATTGAAAAAATTATTAAAGTAATTGAAATTGAAGATATTAATGGATGGTTTAAACAAGTTGAAAATACTTCATCAGATAATGATGTTTCAAAATGGTTACCAGAAAAATATAAACATTTATCAAATGATTATATTCTTGGAACTGATACTATGGATGTTTGGTTTGATAGTGGTAGTAGTTGGAAAACTATTGAAAAATATCTATTAAATGAAGGATTAATTGATCAAGCTAATAAAAGGGGTTATCTTGCAGATGTTTACCTTGAAGGAACTGATCAACATCGTGGTTGGTTTCAAAGTAGTGTTTTAACTAAAGTTGGAACAAAAGATAATGAAAATAATTTAGTTATTATGCCATATGCAAATATTGTAACACATGGATTCGTACTTGATGAAAAGGGAGAAAAAATGTCAAAGAGTATTGGTAATACAGTTTCACCGATGGATATATTATATGGTAATAAACAAAACAATATACCAAAAATTGGTATTGATGGATTAAGATTATGGGTTGCACAAAGTGATTATACTAATGATATCAATGTTGGGCCTACTATTTTGAAACATGTTGGTGATAATTTAAAGAAAATCAGATTTACATTTAAATTTTTACTTGGTAATTTGAATGGATTTGAAAGAGAGAAATTTAATGTTGAATATGAGACCATGAACTCAATGGATAAATATATATTGAGTAAATTGGCAAGGTTGAATGAAGAATGTATCAAAGATTATGATTCTTATAACTATTTCAAAATTGTCAAGAATGTCAATCATTTTATCAATGTTGATCTATCATCTATTTATTTTGATATTCGTAAAGATTCATTATACACTGATAAAATCAGCTCAACAAAGAGGGTATCAACATTAATTGTATTTGAAGAAATTTTGCAAGTTCTTGTCTCTGTACTTGGACCCATCATGCCAATCATTATACAAGAAGTATGGAATAACATGCCATTGCATTTAAAGGGAAATGAGACGAATACCTCACCATTCCATCGTGGTTGGTACGATTTG